>CAUYPK010112454.1:0-14713 GCA_963574355.1 Loris lydekkerianus
CAATAACTCAGAAAGTGCCAGGAAGGCTATGTTAACCAGCATGATGAAAATGTGTCAAACTGTTTATAAAACCAGTGTATGGTGCCCCATGATCACATTAATGTACACAGCTATGATTTAATAATAATAAAAAAAAAAAAAGATGGTTCTCGGAAAAATCCTCTGATAGAGGTAGCTAGCTTCCATGTAGAAAGTTCAAAGGGCAAAAATAAGTTAGGGGCCTGGTATGTGGCTGTTCCACCTCATTAGCCATAGTCCATGAGGTCAGTCATTCTGGTACTAAGAGAAGCCGCACAAGGACAAAGGGCCAAAGCTTTCTCAGGCAGACATGCAGAGATCCAAAGTCCTCCACAGCCCATAGAGGCTCCAGCAGACTCAGGGTGAGCTGTCTGCCACCCTTCTGCCCAGTGCTTATAGCAGCCCTCAGCAGCCCCATTCCTGAGAGCCAAAAGCACAAACACCCTTCTCAGCCAAATTAAACCCAGAAACATATCTTCTGCTCATTCATCCAGCCAATATTTATTGAAGAACCTACTACATGCAATCCACTAGTACCAAGTGTGAGGGACACACAGAATCTTTGCCTGATCCCTAAAGAACAGTCCCCTATTCACAGGGTCCCTAAACAGCCAGGTGCTTCTGGCTGACTGGCACAGTGGGTACAAGGAGCAGACTGAAGACATAGAGGTTAAAAAAAATACAACAATAAACTAGGTCACAGCCTGGGCAAGTATAATAAAGGTAAGAACAGAAATCTCCAAGTAAGGCCAGGCACAGTGGCTTACATCTGTAATCCTAGCATTCTGGGAGGCTGAGGCACGTGGATTGCGTGAGGTCAGGAATTCAAGACCACCTTGAGCAAAAGTGAGACCCTGTCTCTACTAAAAAAATAGAAAAAACTGAAGCAAAAGGATCGTTTGAGCCCAAGTTGGAGGCTACTGTGAGCTATGATGCCACGGCACTCTACCCAGGGCGACAACTTGAGAGTCTATCTCCAGAACAAAAAGAAGAAAGAAAAAGAAATATCCAAGTATATTAACCATGGGACAAAACACCTCGGCAGTATGGCACCTGTGGCTCAGTGAATAGGGCGCCAGCCCAATATACCAAGGGTGGCAGGTTCAAGCCCGGCCCCAGCCAAACTGCAACAAAAAATAGCTGGGTGTTGTGGCAGGCACCTGTGGTCCCAGCTACTCAGAAGGCTGAGGCAAGAGAATCGCCTAAGCCAAGAGCTGGAGGTTGCTGTAAGCTGTGACTTCACAGTACTCTACAGAGGGTGACAAAGTGAGACTTTGTCTCTTAAAAAAAAAAAAAACTCAGCACTGAGGAAAGAAAAGTCAAGTGGAGCTGGACTTCTGGACACCTATCCCTGACATTGTCAAGAGAAAATTTCACCTCTCCTGCAAAACAGAAAGAAAAATCTCAGCCCTCCTTTCTGATCTCTAGGCTATTGTAAAATTAAAACTGCTGGCCGGGCAGCGGCTCCCACCTGTAATCTAGTACTTGAGCTCAGGTGTTTGAGACCAGTTGAGAGCAAGAGTGAGACCCCACCCCTACTAAAAATAGAAAGAAAAAAAAAAATTGCCAGACATTGTGGTGGGCACCTGTAGTCCATCCCAGCTACTCAGGAGGCTGAGGCAAGAGGATCACTTGAGCATAAGAATTTGAGGTTGCTGTGAGCTATGATGATGCCACTGAAACAGAGTGAGACTCTGTCTCTAAATAAATAAAATGAAAACTGCTTTTAAGTCATAAAAAGACAGAATATAGAGAATAAATTTTTTAGAAATTAGATACACATGTTATAGATATAATCTACAGTAGTGGATACTATTTTTGGCTGATAATCATATATCAGGTCACTTACATACTTACATATACCTTCTAACTTAATCTGACAGATAGTAGGTCTTATTATCTTCATTTTACAATTGAGAAAACTGAGGTTCCTCAGCCAGTGCCCTGCTCCAAATCCTATACCCACCCATCACATCATATCCCTCCCTAATTGTATGCAAGGGCATGGGTATAGGAGTGGGACTGTCTCTGTCTAGGTAATGGAGATACGCTGGTTTACACAGAACTGGGCTAATTCACACAGACCTCTGAGAAGCCAGAATTGCCAGCTTTAGGAAAGGCCATCTTCTTATTTCTCTGGTTGACAAATGCAACCATTTCTAGTACCCTGGACAAGACAGTAAGTTTCCTTCCAAACTCAGAATTCACTCATTCATTCATTTAACAAGCATAGTTGGGTACCTACTATGCTCCAGGCCCTTTGCAGACTCTGAGATTCAGTCCCCAGCCTTCACAGAAAAATAGCCATGGCCAATTAGAAGAATCAAGTGCTATAAATGTCATTGAGAGAAAATCTGTCCAGTCTTGGGGGCTGAAGGGAGTGCAAGTGGGACCGGGACCACTGTTACCTGGACCAAGTGTATGGAGGCTAGCGCTGGGGGGTAGGGAAGAAGAAGCAGCATTCCTGGCAGAGAGGGCAACATGTGATTACCCCACCAATGCAGTCAATAACAAATGAAGTCAACCATCCATACAAAAAACTTAGCTAAACAATAATTAGTAAATGATGTCAAGGTCTATTAGCAATACCAGACTAGCTAGGGCTATAGTTTAACAGTTCAAAGGAAGACCATGCCTGCCAAGGGATAGTAAGCCACTAACGGAAGCAGAAACTGTGTTTGCTCTCTTAAAATTGTCATAGTTTATTTATTTACTTCTTTTTTTTTTTTGAGACAGAGCCTCAAGCTGTTGCCCTAGGTAGAGTGCCTTAGCATCACAGCTCACAGCAACCTCCAACTCCTGGGCTCAAGTGATTCTCCTGCCTCCGCCTCCCAAGTAGCTGGGACTACAGGCGCCTGCCACAACACCCGGCTATTTTTTGGTTGCAGCCATCATTGTTGTTTGGCAGGTCCGGGCTGGATTCGAACCCACCAGCTCAGGTGTATGTGGCTGGCGCCTTAGCCACATGAGCTCAGGCGCTGAGCCAAAATTGTCATAGTTTAAATAGAAAAGGAGGCTGGGTGCAGTGGCTCATGCCTGTAATCTTAGCACTCTGGGAGGCTAAAGTGGGTGGATTTCTTGAGCTCATGAGTTTGAGACCAGCCTGAGCAAAAAAGCGAGACACCGTCTCTACTAAAAATAGAAAAACTGAGACAAGAGGATTGCTTTAGCCCGAGTTGGAGGTTACTGTGAGCTATGACACCATATCACTCTATCCAGGGCAGCAGTTCTCGACCTGTGGGTTGCAACCCCTTTGTAACAATGAAAATACATTGCGGCATTAGGAAGGTTGAGAACTACTGATTCAGGGTGATAGCTGGAGACTCCGCCTCAATAAAAATAAATAAATAGGTAAATAATAGAAAAGGAATGAAAATGTAGTATAAACATAGATCATACCTCTGTGAGATAGAGACTCCATTCTACAGAAGAGGAAACTGGGGGTAATATTAATAAATTTGACCTAGGATTGAACCCAGTCCTGATTCCAAGCTCTTACCCACAGAATGCACCACTGCCTCCCAAAGGGCTGAGGGCATCCCCTGCACTGTTCAAGGAAAAGAAGTCAGATTCAGAGCACCCTACTCTTCCAACCACTGAGAAGGTCATATTGTAGGGTATGGCTATTTCATCCTACTCTTCCAGAAACATACCCCCAGCAAACCTAAGGCAGGCTTAAGTCTTTCCCATAAAATCCTCCCTCAACCTTGGTCCCTCCCTCTAACAACTGTCCTCCTTGCTCAAATAATCAATCTTCTAGAAAGCATATCTACATTCCCTCTCCTTCCCTTGTCTCTACAACACAGTCTGAGACTATAACCACCTCCTCCTTCACCCTTGACCACCTTGTTGCTGATTCCAAATAACATTTCATTCCTTATGTTAATAATTCTTCCGGAAAGGATACTTTTAAGTATAAACCCACCTTCCCCTTAGTATGTTGCCCTTTTTCTGTGTTCCCACCACCCCACACTCACCACACTACATTAGAATCATTTACACGTCTGTCTCTCTCATGCATGTGAGCTGTGTGAGGCCAGAAACTGAAGAAGAGTCATCCATGACTCCTGGGCCTAGCCCAGAACTAAGCGCATGGTAGACCTGAATACATCTTTCTGGTAGACAATGAATACATTTTTCCAAATGAATGAATGATATCTCTGAAATCTGATTCCATCTTCACTTCCCTGAAATATCACTGCCTTAGGGAAAAGCCCACATGAAAAGTCGCCTGTGACCTCCACGTTGGTAAATCCAATCAACTATACATAATCCTTATCTAGCTTGACCTCTCAGCTTATTGGACCCTGTTGGCCACTCATTTCTTCTCAAATAGTTCTCATCTGCCCACCATCTCCCAGTGCTCCTCCCGTCTCTCAGGGGTCCTCAAACTAGAGCCCGTAGGCCACATGTGACGGTGTGATTGTATTTGTTCCCGTTTTTTTTTTTACTTATGTGCAGTGTGCATAGGAATTTGTTCATAGTTTTTTTTTAAACTATAGTCCAGCCCTCCAACAGTCTGAGGGACAGTGAACTGGCCCCCTGTTTAAAAAGTTTGAGGACCCCTACGTCTAGATGCTCTTGCTCCACCTCTTTGCAGAATACCTATCCCTCAAATGTTGGTATTCCTCAGAATGCTGCTCTAAGCCTTTTTGTCTTCCCTTTCTTATCCATTCCCAAACTTATCTCATCTGTTCCCATGGTTTCAACTACCATTCATATGATGATGATTCCCAAAAGTATATTTCCAGCCCCAGATTATGATTCCAGATACATATGAATATCCAACCACCTACTGGATATCACCAAGCACATCAAATTCAACACATCCAAAACCGATTCCATCAGTTTCTCTAAAACACATTGTTCCACCAGTATTCTCTGTATCAGTAATTGGCATCATCACCCACTCATCCACCCAGGCCAGAGACCTGGGCATCTTATTGTCATCGATGACCTCCACCCATGTCTAATCAGTGTCCAAGACTTAATCCCAAGTCTCCTCATCCCCAAACCAGGACTCTAGTCTGAGCCACTATCATTTCTCACCAGGATCACAGCAACAGCTTCCTAACTGACCTCCCTGCTTTCAGTCCTGCATAGTAAAACCAGAGTAATTTTCTAAAAACCATAAATTCTAAAATGTAAATCACATGTCACTCTCCTGCTTTAAAATCTTGAGGTTTCTTACTGACTTAATAGAAAGCCCATCAAATTCTTTAACATAGTTCACACAATATAGTTTTCGAAGATGTCTCAACAATGTCTCCCATCCCGTGTGCCTTTCTTACTATGTGACTTTGACACTCCACCCACCCAGACTCAAGATCTATATTCCTCCTCCTGAAACAGAGTGGTCTTCTGTGAACGCTTCTATCTATAGGGTGTGGAAGAATTAACACTATATAACTTTAAAGGCTAGGTCATAAAAGGTAATATAGCTTCCACTTCGGTTGCTAAAACACTCCTTCTGGAAGCCTTCAGCCTTCAGTAAGCATTCTGACTGTCCCAAGGCTGCCATAGCCATGAGAAAGCTCAACATGGTCCATAGGGAAGACCACACAGAAAGGTCCTGACACAACTTGAAAATAAAAAGAAGTCCAGATACTCCCTATTCTCCTCAGCAACCCCTCTTTCAGCTTCTGCCATTATGTGACTGCCCTTTCCTAAATTCCTGAACCACAGAAATCTCCAAATAAAATAACTATTGTTTTAACCCACTAAGTTTTATTTTATTTATTTATTTTGATTTTTTTCTAAGACAGTCTCACTGTGGTGCCCCATGTTAAAGTTCCATGGTATCAGCCTAGCTTACTGCAACTTCAAACTCCTAGGTTTAGGAGAACCTCCTGCCTCAGCCTCCTGAGTAGCTGGGACTACAGGCACCCACCACAACACCCAGCTAACTTTTTCTATTTTTAGTAGAGATAGGGTTTCCCTCTTGCTCAACCTGGTTTTGACCTCTTGAGCTCAAGGGAGCTATCCAGCTTAGCCTTCCAGAGAGTTAGAGTTGCAGGCATGAGCCACCACACCCAGCCCTATCTAGTTATTTATTTATTTAGAGCTTGTCTCAAAAAAAAAGACTGAGTCTCACTATGTCACCATGGCAGAGTGCTATGGCATCACAGCTCACAGTAACCTCAAATTCTTGGGCCCAAGCAATTCTCTTGCCACAGCCTCCCAAGTAGCTGGGACTACAGGTGCCTGCCACAATGCCCGGCTAGAGATGGGGTCTTGCTGTTGCTTAGGCTGGTCTTGAGCCCGTGAGCTCAGGCAATCCACCTGCCTCAGCCTCCCAGAGTATTAGGATTACAGGTGTGAGCCACCTGGGCTAGAGTGCCATAGCATCAGCCTAGCTCACAGCAACTTCAAACTCTGGCTCAAGCAATCCTCCTAGGTAGCTGAGACTACAGACACCAGCAACAACGCTGGACTATTTTTAGTAGAGACAGGGTCTCACTTTGCTTAGGTTGGTCACAAACTTCTAAGCTCAAGTGATCTAAACTCAAGTGATTCTCCTACTTCAGCCTCCTAGAGTGCTAGGATTTTAGGCATGAGCCACCGCATCCAGCCCAGCTTAAAATTCTAAAGGAAGGGATTCTAAACTCCTAGGCTAGAATGGATTTCCTCCTGAGACTCCCTGTGCACTAAAAGTTACAACTCTCATCACAATCCATTGTAACTCTGTGTAATTCTATAGTGGGTTGCCCATCCTGACCCCCAGAATGCACCAAAGCACCCACACACAGTTCCATGAAGACAATGACCAGTGCTGGGAAGGTAGCATGTGCTTCATGAACATTTGCTAAAGGCTCAATCTCCCTATCTCTTTGCTAAGTTCCAAATGGGCACATCCACCTAACATCCTAAAAATAAATTCCAAATTCAACATGACCACCTGCTTCTCCTCTCCCCTGTAAACAAGTTGCCCAAACCAGAAACCTCATCTCTTCATTGAAAAAATATCAGGGCAGGCACAATGGGTCACACTTGTAATCCTAGCACTCTATGAGGCTGAAGTGGGTGGATAGCCTGAGCTCAGGAGTTTGAGACCAGTGTGAGCAAGAGCAAAACCCCATCTCTAATAAAAATAGGAAAAACTAACTGGGTATGATGGCAAGCACCTGTTTTCCCAGCTACTCAGGAGGCTGAGGCAAAGAGGATCACTTGAGCCCAAGAGTCTGAGGTTGCTGTGAGGTCGATGATACCATGGAACTCTACCTGAGGTCACCAAGTAAGACTCTGTCTCAAAATAAAAAAGAAAATTCTTAAGCTTCCCTCTGTTTCTTTGCTGGGGATTGATACACTGGCTTATAAGACAGGTAGGTACAGCTCTTACTGGCACAGAACTTGCAGCTAACACCTGATATACCAATAGGTCTCACTGGTTGTACTGATGGTATATATACTTTCTAAATTGCTGTCAGTAAATCTATCCTTTCTGGTCCACTCCAGCTGCTACCACCCTCATTCAGGCTTTTGCCATTTCCTGCTTGGATTGCTACAAAGCTTCCTAATGGTGTCTCTGCCTCCAGCCTTGCCCCCTATGTTCCACTCCAGCTACATCACTCCCCTGTTTAAAATCCTTAATGACTCTTCATCTGCTTTAGGATAAAATCTAACCCTCTAGGAAGGTATGTCTGCGCTCTAATCCCGTCCCTCCCTTTGCTCCTCATATCTCACAATCACCCAAGCACATCCACACCCATATATCTGTTCACCTTGTGCCTTTGCATTGCCTTTCCCTGTTTTTAGAACGTCCTGCCGCCCCTTCTTCTTTTCACAGGTATTTACTGAGCACCTAGCAGATGCCAGGCACTGTACTAGGTGCTGGAGACTCAGCGGTGAGAAGAACACAGCCCTTACTCTCATGATGTTTACGTTCTAGAGGGAAAGACAGACAAGAAACACTAACTAATGTCAGGTGGTGAAAAGTGCTATAAAGAAAAACAAAACAAAATGGGGGAATTGAGATAGGATGAGACTATTTTAGATAGGATGAGACTCTTGGGTAAGGTAGTAATTGTGCAAGAGGTGAATGGAGTGAGGGAACAAGCTCTGGGGGGATCTGAGAAAAGGCCTTCCTGGCAGAAGGAACAGCACAAACCCCCTGAGGCAGGAACATGCAAACAAATGTGGGAAAGCCAAGAAGGCCAGAGAAGCTGGAGCCGAGAACAAGGACAAGAGGTCTGAGATGATCAGAGAAGTCAGGTGGAGTAGGACAGGGCAGAGATCTGGGTGCTCACCCAAGCTCGTCTCCTTTCGTTCCCCAGTGCTGATGCAGACATGATCTGAGTAAGCCACACTCCAACCCCTCCCAGCACTTGCCACCTACACTGTGCCCAGCTCACCTCACTTGCCTGTCCACACTGTGAGTTCCCTGCAGGCAGGGCTCCACCTCTCAGCTCTTCCAGAGCCCACTACATTCAGAAAACAGTCTTCCAGAGCCCACTACATTCAGAAAATTTGTCTCAAATACTCAAAACTCCCTTCTTCTCAGGACTTATGTGCATAACCAAGAAAAAACAAAAATTATCTTTTGTTCTGATTCCATGCACTGCAAGCAACTTCCTGATTACTAGACTGGTTTCCCAATAATTACTGTATATACTCGAGTATAAGCCGAGTTTTTTCCGGCGCCGAAAAACCCAAACTCGGCACAAAATTTGTGCCGAAAAAACTCGGCTTATACTCGAGTATATACCGTATGTTTCCAGGAAGGGGATGCCTTGATAGTGAACACATTCATTCTGGTTGTTAGAAATTACACATGTACTGACAAGATGTGGTGACTCACACCTATAATCCTAGCACTCTGGGAAGCTGAGGCAGGTGGTTCACCTGAGCTCAGGAGTTCAAGACCAGCCTAAGCGAAAGCAAGACTCTGTCTCTAGGCTGGGCATGGTGGCTCACGTCTGTAATCCCAGCACTCTGGGAGGCCGAGGCAGGTGGACTGCCTGAGCTCACAGGTTTGAGACCAGCCTGAACAAGAGCAAGACCCCGTCTCTAAAAAAAAAAAAAAAAAAAAAAAATAGCCAGGCATTATGGCAGGAACCTGTAGGCCCAGCTACTGAAGAGGTTGAGGCAAGAGAATTGCTTGAGCCCAAGAGTTTGAGGTTGCTGTGAGCTGTGATGCCACAGCACTCTACTGAGGACAACAACTCTGTTTCTACTAAAAATAGAAAAATATTAGCCAGGAGTTGTGGCACACGCCTATAGTCGCAGCTACTCGAGACACTGAGATAAGAGGATCACTTGAGCCCAAGGGTTTGAGGTTGCTGTGAGCTGATGCCACAACACTCTATCCAGGGCAACAGAGTGAGACTCTCTCTCAAAAAAAAAAAAAAGAAGAAGAAGAAGAAATTACACATGTATGCTCTCCATTGTCCATTAATAAACAGACATCATCATTCATTCACACATCAGCCTCTTTTATAGGTTAAGTGTGACTCAACTGCTGAGAAGATGGCCCAAGTCTGGGTCATGATGATCCAAGGGTGACTTGTATGAGCAGCCCAGCAGAAGCTCCAGAGGCTCCCTCTAGCTCACACTGGAAATAGGGAAGCGTACCTTCACTATTTCAGATGGCAGCCCCATCACCCCCACCTGTCCACAGTCAAACCCTTACCTTCACCTCTGAGAGATCCCACTTCTCTCATATCCAAGGTCCTAGAACTTCTACTAGTCTTTTCTTTTTTTTTTTTGAGACAGAGCCTCAAGCTGTCGCCCTGGGTAGAATGCTGTGGTGTCACAGCTCACAGCAACCTCCAGCTCCTGGGCTTGAATAATTCTCTTGCCTCAGCCTCCCAAGTAGGTGGGATGACAGGCACCCGCCACAATGCCTGGCTATTTTTTGGTTGTAGTTGTCATTGTTGTCTGGCAGGTCCGGGCTGGATTCAAACCTGCCAGCCCTGGTGTATGTGGCTGGCATCTTAGCCACTTGAGCCACAGGCACTGAGCCAAACTTTCACTATTCTTTATCCACTCCCTCATCTCTGTTCCCAAAGCCACTCTGCAGTGCAGACCTTAACCATCTTTCACACTGACTCAGGTTTCAGCTCTCTAAACCAGTCTCCCCGCTTTCCACCTTCTATCTCTTGCTCTTTCCAAAAACACTCTCCACATAGCCACCAGGTTCTCCTTCTAACCAAATCTGATCATCTTTCTAGTTCCTATGTCTTGCTCAAAATAGTTTCAATAGCTTCCCCTTACCTTGAAGATAAAGTCAAATCTGTTTAGGTACCAACCTAGACCTGGGCTGCCTCCTCACCCCTCTCCCACTCCACATTTTAGCCATACCAACAATCTGGAATTCTCTGAATCTTCTGAGCCTTTTTGCACCTCCACACCTTTGCACACACAGCTTCCTCTTTGAGGAAGATCCTAGGAGACAGTGATGTACCCTTCCAAAATTCAGCTCAGACACTATGTGCTCTGTGAAGTCTTCCTAAGCTGTCTTCCCTACAGTAAACAAATTGTCCCATTTGCTCCTATGGTGCCCCTATTGTGGCACTAATTTACATTGCATGCCAATTACTTGTTAACATGTCTGTCTTCTCCTGGACTATAAGCTCTTGGATGGCAAAGGCCACATATTATCCTTCTTTGTTTCCCAGCACTAAATAAAGTGTCTAATACTAGCATGTTTGTTGAGGGAGGGGACAACTGAAGGCTCTATATTAAACGCCTTCTCTTGGGCGGTGCCGGTGGCTCAGTGAGTAGGGCGCTGGCCCCATATACCAAGGGTGGTCAAGGGTGGTGTGTTCGAACTCAGCCCCAGCCAAACTGCAACAAAAAATAGCCGGGCATTGTGGCAGGTGCTTGTAGTCCCAGCTACTTGGAAGGCTGAGGCAAGAGAATTGCCTAAGTCCAAAAGCTGGAGGTTGCTGTGAGCTGTGATACCACAGCACTCTACCGAGGGTGACAAAGCAAGACTCTGTCTCTAAAAATAATAACAAAAAATTAAAAATAATAATAAAGCACTTCTCTTGCTAAATCTACAGATGCAGCCCAAGTCCTCACTTAGGCTAACCAGAGTTCCCTCCATGTCTCAGCAACTGGCTTGTGTTAGGTGCTCATTAAACGAGTGGGTAAAGGAATAAACCCATAAATCACCTGTCACTAAACTCTTAGAATTTTTTTTTTTTTTTTTTTTTTTTTGTAGAGACAGTCTCACTTTATGGCCCTCAGTAGAGTGCTGTAGTGTCATACGCAGCAACCTCCAACTCCTGGGCTTAGGTGATTCTCTTGCCTTAGCCTCCTGAGTAGCTGGGACTACAGGCGCCTGCCACAACACCCGGCTATTTTTTGTTGCAGTTTGGCTGGGGCCAGAGTTTGAACCCACCACCCTCGGTATATGGGGTTGGCACCCTATCTACTGAGCCATAGCCGCCACCCAACTCTTACAATCTTCCTTGCCCTTCTGAACCTTCTTCAGATTTCTGTGTCCCTCTTAAATCTTAATAATCTTTGTTATTAAAAATGAACAAAGTCCATATACTACTGTGCAGTAATATTTATCTAACCACCACTGCGCAGGCAAAAGCAAAGAAGCAACCAAGAGAGATGGCAATCTTAAACATAGCAGTAGCCAGGCGCAGTGGCTCATGCCTGTAATCCTAGCACTCTGGGAAGCCGGGGTGGGTGCATTGCTTGAGCTCCTGAGTTCAAAGTAAGCAAAAGCAAGATCCTGTCTCTATTAAAAATAGAAAAACTGAGGCAAGAGGATCGCTTGAGTCCAAGAGTTTGAGGTTGCTGTGAGCAGTGCTATGATACCACGGCACTCCACCCAGGGGCACAGAGTAAGATTCTGTCTCAAAGAAAAAAAGAAGCAATAATAATCACAAGTACCTTACATTTAAGCAGTTATTTACAGTGTTCACTGAATCTCATTCTACTCCCACAGCAGCCTGGAAGGAAACAGTCACTGCACCTTGCCTAAGGACACACAGGTAGTGAGCACCACCTCAACCCAAGTCTAAGTGCAATTTTTCACTGTACCAGAGTTGACTCAAATACATGCAATAAACTATGCACAAAACTCCTTGCCTTTTACTCACTCGGGAGCTCTGCAAACTAACAACTCTGGCTACTTTTCATGTCTCACAAGGGTAGGTATGCATGTGAATTTGCATACGGGTGTACAAGGCTTTAAGCATGTATGTCTTTATTCTCAAATTAGAAGCAGAAAATTTATTTTTTTCTCACTCTGTCACTCTGGGTAGAGTGCTATGGCATCATTGTTCATAGCAACCTCAAACTCTTGGGCTCAAGCAATCCCCTTGCCTCAGCCTCCCAAGTAGCTGGGACTATAGGTGCCCACTACAACTTCCGGCTAGTTTTTCTATTTTTAGTAGAGATTGGAGTCTTGCTCAGGCTGGCTTGAACTCCTGAGGTAAGGGAAACCATCCACCTCAGCCTCACAGCATGCTATGATTACAGGCATGAGCCACCACATCCAGCTGTGAAGCAGAAATTCTTTTTTTTTTTTTTTTTTTGTCGAGACAGAGTCTCACCCTATACCCTAAGCATAGTGCAATGGCATCGTAGCTCCCTGTAACCTCAGACTTGGGCTGTGGGCATCCTGCTGGGATGACAGGCACTCGCTGCAGTGCCCAGCTGGGTTTTTCCATTTTTTTCATGTGTCAGGGTCTTTCTCTTACTCAGACAAGCTTCAAATTCCTGTGCTCAAGCAATCCTCCCGCCTCGGCCTCCCACAGTACTGGGATTATAGGCACAAACTGCACCTGGCAAGCAGAAAATTTTAAAGGGGTGACTGGTAGAGGTAGGCACAATGCCAGAATCAAGGAACAACAGCTGCCATAGATGACACAGAATCCATAAAAGAATAAAACCTGAAGAACTGAAGTCAGACAAGCAGTCTGAGGCCAGAAGCAGCAAACATCCTTCCCCACCTCAGTGGCCTGGGAAAACCACAGTCATGAAGGAATTGAGATGTGTGAGGGTGACTGTAAGTCACCAAAAGACGTGCCATGCTGGGCATAGTGGCTCACTCCTGCAATCTCAGCACTTGGGAGGCTAAGGCGAGTGAATTCCCTGAGCAAGAGCGAGACCCCATCTCTAAAAACAGTCTGGCATTGTGGCGGGCGCCTATAGTCCCAGCTACTGGAAGGCTGAGGCAAGGGAATTGCTTAAGCCCAAGAGTTTGAGGTTGCTGTGAGCTGTGACGCCACAGCACGGTACTGAGGGGGACAAAGTGAGACTCTGTCTCAAAAAAAAAAAGAAAGAAAGAAAGAAATGCCAAACTGTAAGAGCAAGCAAACACATTACTAGTTTTAAAAAGATTTCAGCAAAGACGGTAAATTAATAGAATCTGATACTTAAAAGAATACGGCCATCTTGGAAATATTACTTAGATCAATGGTTCTCAACCTGTGGGTGGCAACCTACAGGAACCCACAGGAATTGTATTAAAGGGTTGCGGCATTAGGAAGATTGAGAACCACTGACTTAGATGGAATGATCCTGCTCTACACAAGATATGTAACTATTTACCCACATTTTAGGGGGCCCCAAGACCAAGAAATCCTAAAATTAGTTTTACCAGTAAACAGCCTATCAGATCATCTGCAAGTGATGCAAAAGAAAATACAGATCTCATTGACCGCCTCAGGGGAAACTCCCTTCTTGTAACACAAGGCAATGCCTTTCACCCTCCCTAATTGTTGCCATACAGGACAAACATCCCATATGCAGAGTCCGAGCCACAAACATGGACACACAAAACACAGGAGAACCCCACAGTTCTCTGAACAGCGTAAAATCAGGGGGGCTGGAGAGGAAGCTGAGGAGTAAATGGGGCAGTAGAGAAACTGAAAGAAAAAAGGACACCACCTGGCTGGAGCAGGGTGACGCAGTGAGCAATTGTAACTGGTGCAAAATCCCTGTGCCCCAAGCTGCCTCTTAAACGGACAAGACTGTCTGAGATTCTTCAAGGTTGTGGGGTGGAAAGCATCTCCAAGGCCCAGGGTCTCCCAGGTTGGAAGGGTATTTTTCAACAACAGAGGCACCTGAGGAATGGGACTATAGAGGATCATCCTCTGAGCACCTGCAATGTGGTTTTGCTGAATGTACAGATTTAAATAATAATTTATGAGACGGATTAAAAAGTCAAGGTGGATTAAAATAACAGTTTTAAGGATCTAGGCCATAGAAATACTCATGCACATGCAAAAAGAGATTCACTAGGGCCTTATCTGTAAGACCGAAAAATTGTAATCAAATGTACATGGCCATTAACAGAAGATTGGTTAAAAAAACTACAATACATCCTTAAAATCAACATGGACTCACATGAAGCATTAAAAAATAAAGCAGATGTGTATATAGAATAGAATGTCACTGAAATGCGAGGAAATGCACACTGTAGAATTATACATAAAATAGTATGATCTCATTTTTGTAAAAAAACAAAACTACACCTCTTGAAGGAAAAAATATCAGGAAAAGCATGCAAACTGCTAATGTCATGGTGGAAATCAGAGGAAGGTGAGTTGCTGTCTTTTGTTACGCTGTGGGACTGTTTGAATATTCATACAAAGCAATATATATATATATATATATATATATATATATATATATATATATATATATATATATAAAGAGTCTGAGAAATCTATACCCAGCTACCACGCTGCTCTACTCAAGAACAATCGATGGCTAGAACACCACTGAC
>CAUYPK010112455.1:0-37295 GCA_963574355.1 Loris lydekkerianus
AACACCAACAAAATTAGCTCCTTGGGTGGCTGAGGAAAAAGAATCACTTAAGCCTGAAAGCTGGCGGTTGCTGTTAGCTGTGATGCCACAGCACTCTACCCAGGGCGACAAAGTTAGACTCTGTCTCAAAAAAAAAAAAAAAAAAAAAGAAGAAGAAAATAATTTCCATTTTACAAACAAGGCCATGTTGGAGTTGTATGATTTCTTTTTTTTGAGACAGAGTCTCACTATGTAGCCCTCCGTAGAGTGCTATGATATCACAGCTCACAGCAACCTCAAACCCTTGGGCTCAAGGGATTCTCTTGCCTTAGCCTCCCAAGTAGCTGGGACTACAGGTGCCCATCACAATGCCCAGCTACTTTTTTGGTTGCTGTTATCGTTGTTTGGCAGGCCCAGGCTGGATTCGAACCCACCAGCTCCAGTTTATGTGGCTGGCGCCCAAGCAGCTGAGCTACAGGCACTGAGCCAACGCCCAGCTATTTTTTGTTGCAGTTGTCATTGTTGTTTAGCTGGCCCAGGCTGGGTTTGAACCTGCCACCCTTGGTGTATGTGGCTGGCGCCATAACCACTGTGCTACAAGCGCCAAGCTGAGTTGTCTGATTTCAAAGACTACATTCTTAGTCCCTGAGCTGTGTTCCCTGTTTATCAAATTGACCAAGTACCTGGCCACAGTTGTCGGTGAAGCTTAATTCACTCTCCAGTCTATTTTTCAATAGCTCTGAGGAGATCTCTATAACTCAATGCAGGTCATGGAGATTTTGACAATCTTTTTTTTTTTTTGGGGACAGGTCTCTGCCATCCTGGGTACAGTACCATGGCATCATCACAGCTCACAGCTCACAAGGGATCTCCCTGCCTCAGCCTCCCAAGTAGCTGGGACTACAGGCATGTGCCACCATGCCCAGCTATAAGGTCTCACTTTTGCTCAGGCTGGTCTCCAACCCCTTGCTCAAGCAATCCACCCACCTTGACTTCTCAGACTGCTAGGATTACAGGTTTGAGCCACTGTGCCCAGCCAAGATTTTGATATTTTTGAGTCAATCTATCATGAAATGATATTCCCCAAACCTTGGTAGTTTGAAGAAATGGGGGAGAGAGCAAAACCAAGTACAGTAGAACCTCTGTAGGTTGACCACCCAAGCAAGGGACTATAAACAACTGGTCAACATCCAGGGGTGGTCAACATAAAGAACCAGCCCTCCTGTGCTGATACATATTTGTGGCGCCTGTCTGGTCTATGAAAATTAGCTCAACTTAAGCAGGTGGTCAGTGTAGGGAGGTGGTCAGCTATGAAGGTTCTACTGCATGTATATTAGGAACTATGGGATGGTGATTAAGAGCTCAGATTTTGATGCCAAAATAACTTTGTCAAATTCTTGCTGAGAGAACCGGATGAAATCACTTCTCTAAGCCTGTTTCCTCATATGTAAATGACATTCATGCCACCTGACCTCTGGCATTACTGTGAGCAGCACGGAGCACGGTCCCTGACACATGGTAAGGGCAGATAAACACCGGCTATTAGTTATCATCCCCATAGTCATCACTGTGCCATGCAGTTATGCCAAAAACACCTGGCCTTGGCACCTGGCTGTGGTGGGACAGAAAGTGAGCGTCCTGGCTTGGAAGCCTGTAGCACAGTGGTTATGGCGCCAGCCACATGCGCCAAGGGTGGCGGGTTTGAACTTGGCCCGGGCCAGCTAAACAACAGTGACAACTGCAACAAAAACGAGCCGGTGTTATGGCAGATGCCTGTAGTCCCAGCTATTTGGGAGGCTGAGGGGGCCCAGGAGCTTGAGGTTGCTGTGAACTGTGATGCCACGGCATCTACCGAGGGCAACATAGTGAGAGTCTGTCTCATAAAAAAGAAAGTGAGCTTCCTAATGAGGATGAGACCTAAGTATAGAGAATGGCCTCTGTGGTCCTGCTGTCACCTTGTGGGCAGAGGAATAAGTGGTGCTCCAGAAGAAAAAGGAGATAGAGGAAGGTCCCCATAAGGTGGAGACCAGGAGTTGGAGTCCATCATTTGACTTTTCAAGAGCCCTGCTTTCTGAGGACAGCTGAGAGGGGCAGCTGTGTCAGGACTCACAGTGGAAAAGGGCTCGGGGACTGTGTGGGGACACAGCAAGAAGCCAACCAACTGTAGCCTGACAAGTCCAGGACATGGGAGGATTATTTATTATTATACTTACCTTCTTTCCTGACAGCCCATTCCATGCGCAGAAACTTCATAGTGTACTACTATGAGGCCTCCGTGGGCACAGAGTCCGACCATGGGATGGGGAGTGAGAAGATGCAAAAGAAACCCAAGACATCCTCTTTTGGGGAAAGATCCTGTAGAATACAGTTTATCAGCACATGCCGGTTTGTATCCAGATTACCTTGCTTATCTAGAAGCCATCTAGCTTGTGTCCTTTGATTCCCTGGAAACTAAGCACAAACCAGAATGAAGGACCAAAGGCCTTGGGATATCCCTTCTGAGGAGTCAGGGGGAGGATTACACAGTCCGTGCACTAAAGGTGAAGCACTTTAGCTACAGGAGAGTCCTTAAAGCCCTGTCTCAATGACTACCTAGTTTTCCAGTAGAACAGTTTTATATGAGGTGGTTGATGTCCCTGTGCATTATATATCAGAATCACAAACTTGAAGTGACCAAGGCAGCTTAGGGGCTGGCACATTAGGGCAGTGAAGAGTGATGGCTGGTGGCCTGGCCGCATGGAAGACAACACAAACTTAACAGCAATCAAAAGAACTGAAAGATTAGTGGCTGGGGGCCCCCGCAGTGTAGGGACAAATAGCTATCCACAGTTTCACAGACCAGAGGGCACTAATTCTGACATGAGGCCTGGGCACAAATATTTTAGCTTTCTTGGGATGACATGGGATATTAGGAATGGCTAGATGACGTGCTTTGGCTTATGAAATGTGAACCGAAATAATGAATGTCAGTTTTGGGCAGGAGCTTTCAGAGCTAGTGGCTGCTTCCTCACACTTACTTCCAGCTCCACCACGGTGACCAGCAACACCTTGAGATACTGGCAGCTCCACCAGCCTGGGTCCCAGGGTAGGATAAACATGACGCAGAGCAGAGCCAATAGCTGGCCCACAGAAGACAAGTAGCATGGTCAGGAAATACATTTTGGGTCTCGGCGCCCATAGCTCAGTAGCTAGGGCGCTGGCCACATGTGCTGAAGCTGGCGGGTTTGAACCCAGCTCAGACCTGCTAAACAATGACAACTGCAACAACAACAACAAAATAGCCGGGTGTTGTGGTGGGTGCCTATAGTCCCAGGCTACTTGGGAGGCTGAGGCAAGATCGCTTAAGCCCAAGAGTTTGAGGTTGCTGTGAGCTGTGACACCACAGCGCTCTACTGAGGGCCACATAGTGAGATTCTGTAAAAAAAAATAAAATAAAATAAAAATACATTTTTGTTGCTTTTTGGGGTTATTATCACCGTAAAATCTAGTCTATCCTCCCTGAAACTTTCTGAGATGTTAAATGAGGTCAGTTCACATTGATTAAAAATTATGTGTATCTTTTTGGTAGATTACTGTCCAAAATATTAATACTATATTTTGTGGCTTACAAGATAATTTTCAATTATATGGAAAATTCACCTGCTCCAATGCTGCTGAGCAAATGCGCGAATACCAGTACATGGACTTAATGGAGGGGAGGAATCCAGTTTCTGAACCACTGTCTTCTTTAAGGAGGCACCAGATCTGTTTAGGACTTTATAAAATATAGCTGCTGGGTATTGGTGACTCTTATTTGTGATGCCAACACCTTGGGATGTTGAGGCAGGATCACTTGGGGCCAGAGGTTCAGGACAAGCCTGGGCAACATAGTGAGACCCCATCACTACACAAAATAAGAGAAAGTAGCAGGCAGGGTGGCACATGCCTGTCGTCCCAGCTACTTGGGAGGCTGAGGCCAAAGGATCACTTGTTTAAGGTTGCAGTGAGATATGATCATGCCTCTGTATTCCAGCCTGGGTGACAAAGTCAGACCTTGTCTCAAAAACAAATACATTAAAAATACCTGCATTATATATGGGGATAAGGTTGAAGCTGGGTCTCACATACTACTGCGGCCAGGACTGACCCCTCAGCATTTCAAGAAACAGCACAAGGGTGGTACACATTGAGGGTTGGCCGAGGGCTGGTTCTGCAGGTGTTGGGGACTCTGGTCCCCATGTGAGAGTTGAAAGCCCCATTATATATCTGTATATAAGAGAAATCCACGATGTGTTCCTGAGTAAAAGAGCAAGACAATGACTTCAGGATACACAGCATGTTTAAGCATACGCGGTACATTCACAACACTGACCTCACACTAGACCAACAAGCAAGTTCGAATAAATCTCAAAGGACAGAAACCATATGGGCCATTTTCTCTGACCACAAAGCAATTAAACTAGAAGACAATAACTATAAGATAACTAGAAAAGCCTCATGTTTGAAAGTAGGAAACAGACTCTTAAAAAACCCATGGGTTATACATCCTCTCATTTAATCCTCGTAACTATTCATAAGGCAGACTCTCATTTTAGAAATGCAGGAACTGAGATTAAAAAGAGAATACAATTTGCTCAAGTTTACCCAGTCGGCAGTGGTGGAGCCAGGACTCAAAACCAGGCTATGTAACTCTAGGGCTCCAGGCTTTAATGATACAGGAATCTTTCTTATGCCACATCTCATGGGAATTCATAGATCTGTCCAAGGTCCACAGCCTCAATTGGATCTGGTGTTTCACCTCTTAGAATAACCAGCAGGTGAAAAGTGGAGATCCAGTCCCAGCTTGCTTTGGTGACTCTGATCTTGGACCTGTGTATACAGATGCATTTCCCATTTGTTCTTGCTTTCTCTGGGGCCCTCTACTTGCACTGAGGTGAGAAGTCTTGAGCAGTGAGGCGTGCAGTTTCAGGATGATGTTCCTAAAGAGCTTAGAACTATATCTCTAGGAAGACTTCCTTCCCAAGTTTTTTTCCACATGGGCCCAAGTGTTAAGTGAACATGGAAAGACAGAAGGAAAAGTCACTTCCAGATGGCTCCCCATCTTGTTCTAATGTAGATTAAATAGAATATTCCAGCGTAACATTAGGCAAACATGAGTATTAACATAATTCATATTATAAATGTAACAGCATGGAAATCCAGTCTGTATCCTGACTTAAATTCAGGGGAAGGGCCTCAGAGTCAGAAAACAACTAGAGCAAGTTGGAGGTTCCTACAATCTGAGGTAGGAGTCCTAGACCTCTCTGAGGGTATCCTCTTGAGTTTTAATAGACCAAACTACCTCCCTCTTGTGGCAAGGGCCTGTATCAGTGGCTATTTGACACTGTTACTCTATCTTCCCCATCTTAACCTACTTGTGTTGCTGTCTGTCAAGATACATTTTTAGTGAAGCCCCAAAGACATCCTAAGGGACCCCTTTATACTTCAGCTTCTCCCTCTGTGCTAACAGCTATGCCATCTACCCGCTGTGGACCTACAGGTCTAACTTAGTACTAAGTAGTGCTATGTTTCCTGTAATGGGAAGATTTGAAAATAAATAGGAAATCCGACAATGGTCTGTATCCTAGAGAGCCACTTAAAGTGCTCACAGGTCACTGTGTGGCCCAGGGGAGGCAGAAGGTTGAGAGGTAGGAAGAGATGGTGCCAGGCTGGGTCAGAGTCTCTGAATATAGGGATTTTCCCTCTATCCCTTGGTTCCATCTCATCCACTAACCTGGCCTGAATGAGGGAGTTGGCTCACTCCACATGCAGGCTTCACAGTGCCCAGCTCGGACCTGGGTCTCCCCGAGTCCCATCCCACGGCCTTTTCTCCACACCATAGGGGCTCAAGGCCCAGAAAATCAGTTTGCCAATCAGTAAGTGATCCCAGTTCCAATGTGAGTTGAAGATCAACAAGTGCAAGATTGAAGTAGCCAGTCACCCAATCAACAGTATGATTATATCCTCTTAATCTGTGAAAAAGTGTCAGGTTGACCACTTCCTGATAGGAGGTTGCGGGTGCCCCAGGGCTGCCCCCAGATGGAGACTCAGCTCAAGTGACTGTTTTAGAAATGGCCAGTTGTGCCTACAGGCTGGACAGATGGTGTGGGGCTCCTGGGGTGAGTGACGGTCCAATGCCTTCGATGAGATTGTTCCATTGATCATAGTCCTCTTCCAGGTCTGAATGGGAAAAATAAAAGGGAAATTACACAAATTATTGTAAGGTTAGGTCAAAGAACAGCTATCAGGGATTTAATGGCTCATCCTACAGCAGCGGTTCTCAAACTGTGGGTCGTGACCCACAGGAACTGTATTGAAGGGCTGCAGCATTAGAAAGGTTGAGAACCACTGCCCTAGACAGAGGAGCACTTGGAATACCAAAAGGTCTGGTTATGATAGTTTTGATGGTGGTGGTAATAATGATAACTACTATTTATCCAGTGTCTTTTTTTTTTGAGACAGAATCTCGTATGTCGCCCTTAGTCGAGTGACGTGGCATCACAGCTCACAGAAACCTCTAACTCTCGGGCTTAAGCGATTTTCTTGCCTCAGCCTCCCAAGTAGCTGGGACTACAAGCGCCTGCCACAACACCCGGCTATCTTTTGGTTGTAGTTGTCATTGTTGTTTGGCAGGCCCTGGCCGGATTCAAACTGTTGTATATGGCTACCTCACTAACCGCTGAGCTACAAGTGCCAAGCCTATCCAAGTCTTTATAAATGACTTAGTTAATCCATAACAACTCAACAATAATAACAATAATAGAGGGTAACATTTATTAAAGGAGAATTCTAGGGATTGTGCTAGATGCTTTACATGCACAGATTTATTTAATTATCGCAATATCCCTATAAGCTAAGTTCCATTACTAGCCATATATATATATATATATTTTTTTGAGACAGAGTCTCACTTATTAACCCTTGGTAGAGTGCCGTAGTGTCACAGCTCATAGCAACCTCCAAATTCTTGGGCCTAGGTGATTTTCTTGCCTCAGCCTCCAGAGTAGCTGGGATTACAGGCACCCACCATGACGCCCGGCTATTTTTTTGTTGCTGTTTGGCCAGAGCTGGGTTTGAACCCACTACCCTTGGTGCACAGGGCCAGCGCCCTACTCACTGAGCCACAGGTGCCACCCAGCCATATTTTATAGTTGAGGAAACTGAGGCTCAAGGAAGCTACCTGATTTGCCCACGGTCATTACAGCTGGGAGAAGTAATGACAGGACTCGGCACCCGTAGCTCAGCGGTTAGGGTGCCGGCCACACGCACTAGGGCTGGTGGGTTCGAACCCGGACCGAGCCTGCTAAACAGACAAACAAAAAATAGCCAGGCGTTGTGGTGGGCGCTTGTAGTCACAGCTACAAGGGAGGCCAAGGCAAGAGAATCACTTAAGCCCAAGAGTTTGAGGTTGCTGTGAGCTGTAACGCCATGGCACTCTACTGAGGGCAACATAGTGAGACTGTCTCAAAGAAAAAAAAAAAGAATTAATGACATAATTCAAACCCAGGTCAGAAAGGCAGAAAAAAATGAAAAGTCCACTTTGAGGCTCAAGGAGGTTGCTAAGCAAGAGGACACAGGTCCAGTACCACCTCAGTGAGGGGCAGAAGCAACAGGGTGGCTACATCATGTAGTGATATGTAAGAGGAGACCCTGGAACCATGGGCAGATAAGTCTGATTGCATGGCAAGAACAGGCAGGAAGGGGCCAAGCTCGTGGGCCAAGGGAGTAGGACACAGCTAGACAGGCAGATGGTGTCCTTCCTCAGAAGACAGGGACCATTCTCATTCATCTCTGGATCCCAGTGCCCTGACAAGAACCTGGCATAGAATAAGTACTCAACACATAAGTACTACAGAGTGATTAATTCCAAAAATATTGAACACACTATATTTTTGGAGCTAAAAATATATCCACAAACAAAACAGAAACCCCTATCCTCATACAGCTCATAGTCTGGTGGGTGGAGACAAACAATAAACATAATAAATTATATGTATGCTTAAGATGTAAAAGTGCTAAGGAAAAAGAAATAATAGATAAGGGAAGTGGTGGTGTGGTGGGCAGGTGAGGGGGTGAAGGGAAGAAAGGAGGATACAGTGTTTTAACAAGGCCAGTCAGCTGGACAGGGTGGCTCAAACCCATAAGCCCAGCACTTTGGGGGGCAGAGGTGGGAGGACTACTGAGGCCAGGAGTTTGAGACCATGCTGGGTAACATAGCAAGACTTTGTCTGTGCAAACAAATTAAAAATTAGCTGGGCCTGGTGGTGTATACCTATAGTCTTAGCTGTTCAGGAGGCTGAGGCAGGAGGATCATTTGAGCCCAGGATTTTAAGGATGTAGTGAGCTATGATCTAACCAGCCTGGGTGACAGAGCAAGATGCTATCTGTTAAAAAAATAAATTAAGGGCAGTGCCTATGGCTCAAAGGAATAGGTGCCGGCCCCATGTGCTGGAGGTGGCGGGTTCAAAACTGCACACACACACAAAAAAAATGGTGGTCAGGGTTGGCCTCACTGAGAAGGTGAGATTTGACCCAAGACTTGAAGGAGGTGGGAGGGAGCCATGAGACTATGTGGGAAGAATGCTGCAGGCAGAGGCACCCAGGGCACTGGAAGCTCACGTGGTGAGAGTATAGTCAAGGGAAAGCAGCAGGAGAGGAGGCTGGGAGGGACTGAAGGGCAACAGCACATAGGTTTGACAGGATAATGGAGTCTGGCTTTGACTCTCAAGGAAACTGACAGCCGGTGGAGAATTGTGAGCAGAGGAGTGACAAGATCTGACTTACTTCCTAAAAGGATTATTCCAGCTGCTCTTTTAAGAAAATACTGTTGAAGGAGGAGGGCAGGGTGGCAGTTGGGAGACCAGTTAGTAAACTATTACAGTAATTTGGGTGAGAGATGACTTGGACAGGATGGTAGCTGTAGGGGTGGTGACAAATGATTAGAGTCCATATGGTTTTTTGAGAGGGGGTGGTGTTATTTGTTTTGTTTTATGAGATAGTCTTACTTTGTCGCCCACGCTGGAGTGCATCATACCTCATTGCAACCTTGGGCCCCTGGGGTCAAGTGATCCCTTCCTCAGCCTCCCAAGTAGCTAAGACTATAGGCATGTATCACTATGCCTGGCTAATTAAAAAAAATTTTTTTTGGCTGGGCATGGTGGCTTATGCCTGTAATCCCAGAACTTTGGGGAGCCAAGGTGGGCAGATTGCTTGAGCTCATGAGTGTGAGAACAGCCTGAGCTAGAGCAAGACCCCATCTCTAAAAATAGCCTGGCATTGTGGCAGGTGCCTGTAGTCCCAGCTACTCGGGAGGCAAAGGCAAGAGAATCACTTGAGCCCAAGAGTTTGAGGTTGCTGTGAACTATGACACCAGAGCACTCTACCAGGAGCAACAAAGTGAAACTGTCTCAAAAAATAAAATAAATACAAAATAAAATAAAGTAATAACTTTTTTTTTTTTTTTTGGTAAAGATGTTGTCTCACTATGTTGCCTGGGCTGGTCTCAAACTCCTTGCCTCAAGCAATCCTCCTGCCTCAGTTGCCCAAAGTGCTGAGATTACAGGCCTAGCTACCATGCCCAGCCTTGAATTCCACATGTGTTTGCAGCCACATGGACTGGACAGGAGGTGTGATAGAAGGATGACACAAGGATGGAGACTTTGATCCGAGTAACTGGAAGGACGGAGCTACTATTAGCCAAGTGGGGAAAAAAATACTTGAAATTGTTTTTTGTCTGAGATGTCTATATTAGATGTCCAAGCAGAGATGCTGAGTAGGTTGGAGAGGGTTATAGAAAGCTGATGTTCATAGGAGAAATCAAACTGAGCTACAAACTGGGGAGCTGTTAGCATGAAAGTGGCATTTAATCCACGATAAGCAGTCCAAGCACTGAGCCCCGGAAGGAGCAAAGCAGACCAAAGAGGAATAGGCCTGGAAACAGGAGAAAAACTACTGTGGTATCTCGAAAGTGAAGACAGGGATTCCCAGAAGACGGCAACTGTTGGCAACTCTGTCAGAAGCTGCTGTGAGTTCCTGGAAGCTGAGAGCCAAGAACTGACTCCGGGAGTTAGCGGTATGAAGGTCCCTGGGGACCCCAATGATAGGAAGCAGTTTTGATGGAATACTGCAGGGCAAAGGTCTGACTGGAGTGGGATTAAGAGAGAACAGGAAGAAAGGAATTAAATGAAAAGAGACATTTTTTGAGGAGTTTTGCTGTGCTGGGGAACACTGAAAAAAGGGAACACTGAGGTCAAGAGAGTTTTTTTTTTTTTTTTTTTTAATATAAAAGAAACTGAGCTCAGGGACTCACACCTGTAATCCCAGCACTTGGGAGGCCAAGGAGGGTGTGTTGCCTGGAGCTCACGGGTTCGAGACCAACCCGAGCCAGAGTGAGAACCCACCTCAAAAATAGCCGGGTGTTGTGATGGGTGCCTGTAGTCCCAAATGCTTGGGAGGATGAGGCAAGAGGATCACTTGAGCCCAAGAGTTTGAAGTTGCTGTGAGCTAAGATGCCATGGCACTCTACCAAGGGTGACCAAGTGAGACTCTGCCTCAAAAAAAAAAAAAAATAAATAAATAAATAAGAGAAACTGGCCAGGTGCAGCGGCGCATACCTGGGAGGCCGAGGTGGGAGGATCCCTTGAGCTCAGGAGTTTGAGACCAGCTTGAGCAAGAGCGACACTCCCATCTCTACTAAAAATAGAAACATATCAGCCAGGTATGGTTGTGGGCACCTATAGTCC
Source organism: Loris lydekkerianus (assembly GCA_963574355.1). NCBI lineage: Eukaryota > Metazoa > Chordata > Mammalia > Primates > Lorisidae > Loris > Loris lydekkerianus. The sequence goes on from CAUYPK010112455.1 coordinate 10,740, forward strand.
TAGCTACTCAGGAGGCTGTTGAAGAAAAAATCACTGGCATAATCATCTCAAACAGAGAGAAGGGGATGGAATCTCACGTGCAGAAGTTGGTTGTAATTAGACAACTGAGGAGGGAACCCAAGTAACCACGAGCAGGAAGTTGGGGAAAGGGTACTGCTGGGAATTTGAGGAAGTGCTGGCAGCTTCCATTTTCTCAGTGAAGTGGGAGGCAAAGTTAATCAGCTGAGAGACAGGATAAGGGAAGAGATGTTAGAGGTTTGAGGAGAAGGTGTGAAACATTCTTCCAGGAGTCTGGGAGAGAAGGTGAAGGACACACCAATCTTAACAGAAGATAATATCCCCTGTATCAACAGAACAGGTGCTCTCAGAGGAGCAAGAGGTGTAGCTGAGCCACCTACAGCCTATTTAGTTTCCCATGTGACAATGTATTATGCAGAAATCACAGAAAAACTTTTCTCTGATTATAAAGCTAATTATGGCTGGGGATGGTGGCACGTGCCTGGAATCCCAGCATTTTGGAAGGCTTAGGCAGGAGGATGGCTTGAGGCCAAGAGTTCCAGACCAGCCTGGGCAACACAACAAGACCCTTTCTTTACAAAATATATTTTTTAAAAAATTAGCTGATGTGGCTTGGTATCTGTGGCTCAAGCGGCTAAAGTGCCAGCCACATACACCTGAGCTGGCGGGTTCATACCCAGCCTGGCCTACCAAACAACGATGGCTATCACCAAAAAATGGCCAGGTATTGTGGTGGGTGCCTGTATTCCCAGCTACTTGGGAGGCAGAGGCAGGAGAATCGCTTGAGCCCAGGAGTTGGAGGTTGCTGTGAACTGTGATGACATATCACTCTACCCAGGGCGATAGCTTGAGGCTCTGTCTCTAAAAAAAACAAAATTAGCTGATGTAGTGGCATGCACCTGTAGTCCTAGCTACTCAGGAGGCTGAGGTAAGAGGATCACTTTCTCATGACAAGATTTTCAGTTAAGATTTTCCTGTTTCCTGAACTGTAGCCCGGGAATTCAAGGCTGCAGTGAGCTATGATCCTGCCACTTCACTTCAGCCTGGGTAACAGAGCAAGAGCCTGCCTCTTTTTTTGAGACAGAGTCTGACTATGTCACCTTTGGAAGAGTGCTGTGGCATCTTCACAACTCACAGCAAACTCCAACTCTTGGGCTTAAGCAATTCTCTTGCCTCAGCCTCCCAAGTAGCTGGGACTACAGGCGCCTGCCACAATGCCCAGCTATTTTTTGGTTGTAGTTGTCATTGTTGTTTGTTTGTTGTTCTAACCTGCCAGTCTTGGTGTATGTGGCTGGAGCCCTAACCACTGAGCTATGGGTGCCAAGCCTGCCTCTGAAAAAAAAAAAAAGCTAGTTAGCCCAGAGCTCTTGCCTTTTCTCAGACTCTTATTTGAATACTGCAAGAGCCTCCTGCCTGAGCTCTCTGCCTCTCACTTGTTTTCAAAGGCAGCCAGACTGCAAACTTAAGTCTAATCACGGTGTTTTCCTGCTCAGAACCCGCCAAGGTTTCCTCAAGCCTGTGGAATAAAACGCAAACTTGCTTTGCAAATACATGGTCTTCTACATATGGTTTGTGCCCATTTTTCTTTCAACAACCTGAACTCCAGATACAAGGTCTGATAATTGCAAGGTCGTGAACTTGCCACTGTGTGCTGACATTGGCAGCACTGTACAAATTGCTCGGTAAGGTTTCATAACACTGGTATATCAGTGACTCACAGCTGTGTTCATGTCAATGCACGGCTGTGTCTTGTTGAATGGCATTCATTATTGTGGTTGTGTGTTTTTGTGTGCTGTCACAAGAACGTCAGAGCAATGAACAAACACTAAATTTCTTGACAAGAGTGGAAGTGAAACCTGGGACATGTTAGTTCAAGTTTATGGGGATATTGCCATGAAGAAAACAGCAGTGTACATGTGGAATAAATGGTTTTCTGAGGAGAGAGAAAGCATCACGATGAAGAGAGGTCAGGTGGCCAGTAATGCACACAACTGACAAAAACACTGCAAAAAATCATCAAATTGTGTGTCAAAATCCTGGGCTGAGTGTGAGAAGCACAGCCGTCCAAGTAAACATTCATAGAAACGCAGAAAAATCTTAAATGAAAATCTTGGCATGAGAAAGTGTATGCAATAATGGTCCCAAAGGAGCTCACCAATGAACAAAAGCAAAGACAAGTCCAAGTTTGCCAAGAGTTCTTGGAGAGGCAAGATGATGTTATTACTGGTGATGAAACATAGGGGTGCGAATATGACTCTGAAACAAAGTGTCAAAGTGCACTGTAGAAGTCAGCCCATTCTCCATGACAAAATAATTTCTTAGGCCAGGTGCAGTGGCCTAAGTTTACTATTTAGAAGTGCTGAAAAGTTTGTGTGAAGAAGTTAGACAAGGCGAGATGAGGTGGCTCACACCTGTAATCCCAGCGCTCTGGAAGGCCAAAGCAGGCGGATCACCTGAGCTCACAAGTTTGACACCAGCCTGAGCTAGACCCAGACCTCATCTCTAAAAACAGCTTAGCGCTGTGGTGGGCGCCTAGAGTCCCAGCTACTCGTGAGACGGAGGCAAAAAGAACTGCTTGAGCCCAAGAGTGTGAGGTTGCTGTGAGCTATGACACCACGGCAGTCTACTTGGGGCAACAAAGTGAGACTCTGTCTCAAAAAAAAAGAAGTTAGACAAATACGACCTGAACTTTTTGTGAACTCACAGCTCTTGTATCATAACAGCACCAGCTCACACAACACTGTCCGTAAGGGTTTTTAGCCAAGAAACAAATAACTACATTGGAACACCCTCCCTACTCACCTGATCTGAACCCTAATGACTTTTTTCTTTAACCAAGGATAAAGGAAATATCAAAAAGGAAATTTTGATGACATTCAGGACATCAAGGGTAATGTGACAGCAGCTCTGATGGCCATTCCAGGAAGAGTTTCAGAATTGCTTTGTAGGGGGGACTAGGTGCTGGTGTTGGTGTATACTTCCCAAGGGGGGGACTTCAGAGATGGCTGTAGTGATATTCAGCAATGAGGGATATAGCACCTTTTCTAGGGTAAGCTCACAAATTCAACTGTCAGATGTCCTATACTAAACAGTTCCCAGAACTGACCAGGCCCACTCAAGTATTTGTGCCTTCTGTTCAGAAAAACCTTGCCCCTTCTCTGTTTGTGAACCCTCCTCATCTTTTCTTGAGACAGTCTTGCTCTGTTCCCCTCCCCCCCCAAAGTACACTGGCATTATCATAGCTCACAGCAACCTCAAATTCCTGGGCTCAGGCAATTCTCCTGCCTCAGACTCCCAAGAAGCTGGATCCACAGGGGTGTACTACTAAACATGGCTTATTTTTCTATTGTTTCTAGAGACGGGGTCTTGCTTTTGCTCATGCTGGTCTTGAACTCTTGAGCTTAAGCAGTCCTCTCGCCTTGGCCTCTCAGTGCTAGGATTACAGGTGTGAGCCATTGCACCTGACTATCTGTTAAAATTAGAGGCAAGTACTATCCAGGAAGTCTCCCCTTTCCTGGCTCTTCTTACCCTCCTGTCAGAGTGACTGTCCTTGGTGTTTCCCTAAACCTGAGTGCACACTGTGGTCATGTATCTATCACTGCATTGTCATCAGAGTTGCCAGCAGTATAGTGTAGCTAGTGTAGCAATTAAGCATGTGGCTTTGGAATCAGATAACCTGGGTTGCATCTTGGGTTTGCTGCTTAATAACCAGATAACCCTGAAAAAATTACTTTAATTTTCTAAGCTCCAGTATCCTTATTGGTAAAATGGAGTTAATAGTAAAAGTACCTAGTGGAAAGGGTTGTCTCTGCAATTACATGTGATAATCCACCTAAAACTTAGAGGGCCTCGCATAAACTAAGTCTCCAGTAGTCTAAGTCTTCCATGTTCTCTTCTGCTAGTCTCTAGCCATCAGTATTTTTATTCAATAGGCAATGCTGTTAAAGGAAGCCCTATTGTGCTATGGTGGGCTCCCCTGTCTTAAACCCTTACATGACAGGGAGCCCAAGAGGAAACAGGGAAAGTGGGTTGAGGACCATGTGGTCAGTCACCACTAAAGTCTTATGACACAGATTCAAGCTGGACCTAGTAGCTCATGCCTGTAATCTGAGCACTCTGGGAGGCCCAGGTAGGTGGATTGCCTGAGCTCAGAGTTTGAGACCAACCTGAGCAAGTGCAAGATCCCATCTCTACTAAAAGTAGAAAAACTAGCTGGGCATTGTGACAGGCACCTGTAGTCCCAGCTACTCAGGAGGCTGAGGCAAGAGGATCACTTGAGCCCAACAGTTTGAGGTTGCTGTGACCTGTGACGGTACAGCACTCTATACCAGCTAGAGTGAAACTCTGTCTCTAAATATATAAATAAATAAATATTCTCCTCTGAAGAGAGGAGAATGGTAGGTCCATTCTCCTCCTACCAGGGTACTCTACTTAGGTCAACAGAGCAAGACCTGTCTCTAAATAAATAAGTAAATAGGGCGGCGCCTGTGGCTCAAAGGAGTAGGGCACTGTCCCCATATGCTGAGGTGGTGGGTTCAAACCCAGCCCCAGCCAAAAAAAATAAAAAATAAAATAAATAAATAAGTAAATAAATACATAAAGACATAGGTATATTTTTCTCCCACCAGGTGAGAAAAAAGTTGCTCTAAGTCCTCTATTAACCCTGAGGTCTCAAAATCCAGGCTGGAATAATCACTCACAATGTGCAAGAAAAATATAAGTTCAAAAAGTCAATACATTCGTAACAGGACAGACAAGTTTCCAAAACAATCTTGACCCAGGTGTGCCTGTAATCCCAGCTACCAGGGAGACTGAGGCAGGAGGAGCTCTTGAACCCAGGAGACTGAACCTGTAGTGTGTTATGACTGTGCCTGTGAATAGCTGCCACACTCCAACCTGGGTAACACAGGGAGACCCCATCTTAAAAAACAAAAAAGCAAACTCAATCCAAAACAGATTTTTTTTGTATACTTGTGGGGAATGTGAACGCACTCAGGTTACCCAGCTAGAAGTCTAGTGTTCAGAGGACATTGAGACCATCCTGCCATAGCAGGCACTCTATCTAACATGTCATATTCGAGTAAGGACAACACACTTTAAAAGAGGCACCAACAAACACTGCATCCAAAGGAAGGGGATAAGAAACGGCAATGTGGGGAACTGAGCAGGGAACAGGTGTACATGTACATGGATAGTTAACTTAATGAACAGAAAACTCGAGAGAGGACGTAACAGGGAACTTCAAATATCCAGAGAGTTGCCAGGTGCCATCTGAGGTTTCTCTGGGTAGTTCTTGCAGGGGTGGAGAGCTGTGGCCTTCTGAGATCAAGATCATATTTTTTAAGCACCAAAAGTGGTGAGAAAATCTTCATCTTTCTCTAATACACCTTTTTTTTTTTTTGGTGTTGTTGCTGTTTGGCAGGCCTGGGCTGGATTCAAACCTGCCAGCTCCAGTGTATGTGGCTGGCACCCTAGCCGCTGAGGTACTGGCACCGAGCTTGCTACAACCCTTTCAATGAAAAAATTAATAATGTAAAATTTGGATTCAGTCTAAAGGCCATACTTAAGGACCAGGAAGGACAGAGGTTCCTTAAGGCCACAGGTTCCGCACCCCTATGAGAATTACAAAGTACCAGATCTCACTCTTAGGTTAGAGTTAGGTCAAACCTGAGAAATTCAGGCAAGCCTGGCTCTCTTCTGATGGAAATTGCCCCATGGACTGCACCTGCTGAGGATCAGTCTGATGCAGACAATGGCATCCTCCTCTTTTCTCACTGGATCAGGAAGGGATATCTGATCAAAAGAGCTCTGGGCCTACGTGGGACAGTGGGCTATGATGTGTTTTGGCAGGCAAAGGTGGGCTGGTATAATTGTTTCTCTTGGGAAATCTAGTCTAAGAAATCCAAAAAACATATGGCAGTGAGCAAAGGGGGCTGAAGATGAAAAGAAGCCACAAGGTGGAGGGAACAACCCCTGAGTGGTTCAAGCCAAGTAATGTTATGAGGGAGTTGAAACTGAATAAACAGATGCTATCTGCCAGAGAAGAAATGCAGAGCAGAAAGCAAAACTGAAGAATAGGACAAAGACAGAGATGTGGAGAGACAGAGGGATGAAGCCCACGAGACAGACGGAGAGGCCTGGCACTGTGGCTCACACCTGTAATCCTAGCACTCTGGGAGGCTGAGGCGGGGAGTTTGCATGAGACCAGCCCGAGCAAGAGCAAGACCCCATTTCTATTAAAAACAGAATACTAGTGTCCTGCTGGGTACCTGCTGTCCCAGCTACACGGGAGGCTGAGGCAAGAGAATCTCTTGAGCCCAAGAGTTTGAGGTTGCTGTGAGCTATGATGCCACAGCACTCTACCAAGGGTAACAAAGTGAGATTTTGTCTCAAAATTAATAAATAAAATTAAATTAAAAAAAATAAGACAGACTGACAGGTCAGCGGTGAAAGCCCCTGATTCTTGTAACTGCACATCTCCTCTCGTCCATGTATACTCTAGAAATAAATACCCCCTTTCTCTTGGGGCAAATTCATGAGGCTCTAATCTTTAGAACCCCAAAGCTTAACTAGAATATCACTTTTTTTTTTTAGATGGGGATTTAATTATATTGCTTAAGCTGGTCTCGAACATCTGGTCTCAAGAGATGCTCCTACTTCAGCCTCCCGAGCAGCTAGGATTACAGGTGTGTGCCATTGTGCCACCTGACAGAATGTCAACTCTTAAAGCCATCCACATTTCCAGTGGTAGAATGGGCCTGATCATGTGGCAGAGAAGAAGGACAACTCTTTTGAGTGGAGGCTGGGCCAGGGACCTCTGGACACTTTGCCGTTTAGCTAGTCTGTGATTTATGTTAATCATAATCTTTCCACACTTTTGCTTCTTTAAAACACTTCCATAAATTTAGCTCAGTATCATCATAACCGCCCCCACAATGCAGATGAGTGATAAGGGGTTTGAATTAGGACAGAGATGGTGACATAGAGAGAGGTCAATGTTCCATTTACAGTGTAAAAACCAAGGTTTAGAGAGGTTAAATGAATAGGCCAAGGTCATTCTGCTGGTAAGACAGAGTCAGGATCTTCATAGTTTCAGTCAAATGGTTTTTGGGGGGGTTTTTCCCTGTAATTCTATGTAACTCTCTCCTCTAAGGTTTTCTATTTGTTTTAAGTCCTGGGTTCCAAACCTGTAGACCACTGTGCTGCAGGGAAGTCTAAGGGACCCCACAGCTGCCCCGTGAGTTCCAGCTCCCCGCTTACCCAGGTGTTTCTGCAGGAAGGCCAACATGGCTCGCACCACAACCTCCTGCCCTGCATAGGGGTCTAGGCTCCCACGGGTCTGAGTGGAGAATAATTTACCAATCAAGTTGCCCGTCACAAAAGTAAAATCAGTTTGACTCCGATGAACAGAACCACTAGAGAAAAAGAAAAACAATTGATTGGGTCTGGAGGCCAGGGCATACAGGTATTTGTTAAGTACTTACCTATAAGGTGCTTTCAACCCATTATCACCCTTGATTTTTACAGCAACTTTGTGAGGAAAGTATTTCCCCCTGTGACAGATCCAGGGAGAGATATGATCTGCCCAAGGTCACACAGGTATAGAGGATGGAGGGAGGATTTGAACCTGAATATGCCTGACTTCAAAGCTAGCTCAAGCCCTAGGCCACAAGACTTTGGGGAGAAGGCTGAGCTTGCTGGAGCAAGGGCAAGGTGAGGAGGCAGTATCTGTAGCACTTGCCATTCTTCTGTTGTTACAACCCGCTATGCCACGGCTTTGACCGAGTGACTTTGAACTTTCACACAACGTGTTAGCTCCTTCTCCAGAACTGTAGCATAGCATAAATAGGGAAAAGGAATTATTTGCCTTTATTTAAATAATCAGAAAAGGGCAAAAGGTGATTTCTGGGTTAGAACTTAAGTCTTTTGACACTAAGTATATTTAATTCACAAGCGAAAATAGATCTAGTGAATACTAGATTCACTTTGGGCTAAATTGCTCATAACTATATTTGCTAGTTGACTCAATGAGGGAAAGAAAATCTAAATGCTAACATATCTGATATCATGCAGAAAAACTTCCTTTAAAAAAATGCATCATTTAAGGCAAATAATGTAGTAGATACTTCAGAATCCAGCAATAAGACACTGCCAGTGGTTAAATGCCCTTTGTGTGTCCCTTCCTGTCTGGCCTCACCTTCCCTCCCTCTTGAACCTGATGGACCTGGAGAAAGGTCCAAGTCACACTCTGCTGCCATAAAATCAAAGCAAAAGGGAAGGGAGCAGCCAGGGAAGACAGCCTGGGCCAAGATGAGGGAGGGAACCACCTTCCAGGAGATGCCCAGCATCCCAGGGCTCTGGATTTGTTATTTCAACTACTGGAGTGATTCCAAAGGTCCGTGGCATTCAGTCAACTTCTCATTTTGCTGAAACAGGAACTAGGATACCTGGAGCCTGTATGCTGTGAGGCTCAAGTGCAGGATGGGGGCAAGTCTTGGGGTGAGATCTTGGCCTTACACCTGAAGCTCACTACAACCTCCTACATATTGTACATTTATGAAAGTCACTAATAATGGCTTTTCTCTGTGAAAAATGGCTCCCAAAAGATAACCAACCAATGGTGCTGGTAATGGAAGTGAAGAGAATATAGTTTCTCTTTGATAGAATAGATAGTTTATGGGGAAAAAAGACATACGTTAGAGTGATCTGTGAATTCAGGTATTTATGAAGGTCTCTAAAAATCTATCCAGGAGCTCGGCGCCTGTGGCTCAAGCAGCTAAGGCACCAGCCATATACACCTGAGCTGGTGTGTTCGAATCCAGCCTGGGCCCACCAAACAACAATGACAACTGCAACCAAAAAATGGCTGGGCATTATGGCGGGTGCCTGTAGTCCCAGCTACTTGGGAGGCAGAGGCAGGAGAATCACTTGAGCCCAGGAGTTGGAGGTTGCTGTGAGCTGTGATGCCATAGCACTCTACCAGGGTGACAGATTAAGGCTCTGTCTCAAAAAAATAAATAAATAAAATAAAATAAATAAATAAAAATCTATCCAGAGGGCAGTGCCTGTGGCTCAGTGGGTAGGGCGCAGGCCCCATATACCAAGGGTGGCAGGTTCGAACCTGGCCCCAGCCAAACTGCAACAAAAAAATAGCTGGGCGTTGTGGCGGGCACCTGTAGTCCCAGCTACATGGGAGGCTGAGGCAAGAGAATCGCCTAAGCCCAGGAGTTGGAGGTTGCTGTGAGCTGTGACACAACGGCACTTACCAAGGGCGATAAAGTGAGACTCCGTCTCTAAAAATAAATAAATAAAAATCTATCCAGTAAATGTCAAAGGTCTACTATATCCACAGCATTCAAAAGACCCAATAAAATTCCCAAGTGAGGTGAGTGATCTCTGACTCCCACCTAGACCTATGCTCTTTCGTCTTCAACATGCAATCCTACAAGACTCTCTTTCTAGAAAGCACCAGGTCAGTCATGTCATAAAGTCATATAAACTACTGAAGAGGTCACTGCAGGTAGAGCTTAGTGGATAAAGAGGCACAGGTAGGAAATTCTAAAAGAATTAAGATTTTGAAATTCGGAAGTATCCAGTTATTCTATTAATGGGTAGAAAGTTCTAAATAATCCAGAAGAAACTAAGGGAGGCACAGCTGAGATGAAACTGGAGAGGACACTGGGAGTGTGACCTTGGGGTTTACTCACAGGACAGTTATGATCCTAGATTGTTCATGCTGGGCACATATCTTCTTCATCAAACTGATACTCTTCACTGTCTGGAATTTCTCAGTATTAATAAAGAACACAGGGCCTCGGGCACTGGGGTAAAAGTCATTTTCCAGAGGAAACATCCAAGCATCTAGAGCCACAGCACACCTGGAATGGGACCAGACATTTGGAACTGCCACGTGGAAACCCAGGCAAGAACAGTTAGTGGGAAAAAGGGCAGAGTTTTTCCCTCTGGGGGTCTAAAGGCTCAGAAAACCAGTTAGGGTCTTGGATAGAGATCACTTTTACCTGTTACCAAAGATTCTTCTAAATTTTAAACTCCCTTGGAGTAAGGATCAGATCTCCCCCTTCTCCTGGAGCTATCTCAGGTGACTGACTTGAGTTCCAAAGAAGGGCATTTCATTCATTTAATCATCATTCAGCATTCGCTGAGTACCCACGCGTGTTTAGTTAGCCCTGTGCTTCAGATCCAGAAATTAATGACAAGAGTTCTTATTCTCAAGGAGCTTCAAGTCCAGCAGGGAGATAGATTAGACAAGGTAACCAAACAATAAAGTTTAGTGCCCTGATTGCATAGATGCTTTGTGAGGTTAGGAAAAGCCACCTTGGTGCCAAGAGCATAACTATGTTGTAAGGGCAAAACTATGGCCCTAAGATTTAGCCCATTCCCCAACCTCCAAAATGCTTCTCCAGTCTTCTCCATCTCAATAAAGAGCAATCCATTTCTGCTCAAATAATAGATACATAAATAAAAAAGTTTCCTCCCTCTCCTATCACCAAGTCCTGAAAATACTACAATATATGCTGACTCCATTCACTTGCCTCCATCCCACACCCTCCATCCCGATGCAAACCCTTTATCTCTCACCTTGACTCTGAAATAGGTTCCCTCTAACTAGACTCCAGGTTTTCAGTCTTGTCCTGCTACAATCCATTCCTCATATAGTAGCCAGAGGGATCTTTCTAAATGTAAATACTATTGATTTTCCTTTACTTAAAATCCTTAGATGGTTTCCCTTCATATTTAGAACAAAATCTAAACTTCCTTAATCCTGGCCAAAAGGCCCTGCAATCTAGCTCTTGCTTCTCCCTCTGATCACATCTTAAACCCCACCCCACCCCGCCCCTTCTCCCTCTGGTCACATCTTAAACCCCACCCCGCCCCGCCCCTTCTCCCTCTGATCACATCTTAAACCCCACCCCCGCCCCGCCCCTTCTCCCTCTGATCACATCTTAAACCCCACCCCCGCCCCGCCCCATGCTCCTCCCACACCAACTCAAGTTTCTTGCCACCTCACGTTCTTTCTATGAGCCGGTCCTGCTGGCTGGAATGATTTCCTCCAAGACCTTTACTTGCCTTGCTTCTCTGCCTTTCCAGTCTTGGGTTAAGCCACTTTCTCTGAGAAGTCTCCAGCCTATTTTATTTTTTTCATTTCACTTGGTGATGGGGATTTCATTTTCTATTGGCTTGTGTACTAGTTTGTTTCCTCCCACAATCATGTAATTCCATGAACTCAGAGATCTTGTTTTCTTCTTCACTACTGAATTCCCAGCCCCTCCCCCCAAAAAACAGTGCCTAGAACATGGTACTTGTTTAACAAATACTTGCTGAATGAATGGATGGTGTGTGGGGATAATAGCAGCAGCAAACCTGGAAACTCACCGAAATTGGGTCTCCTTGGCCAAAGCCAGAATAGCTGTGGCCCCACCAAATGAATGTCCCATCACAGCCACGCGGCTCATGTCGATGCTGCCCTGAGGAAAGTGGAGAACTTAGCCACGTCAGAAATTCAGGACTGGTTGTTTTTAGAAATTCATGGGGTGGGGGGCGCCTATGGCTCAATGGGTAGGGCGCTGACCCCATATACCAAGGATGACGGGTTCAAACCTGACCCCAGCCAGTTAAAACAGCAGTGGCAACTGCAACAAAAATAGTTGGGCGTTGTGGCGGGTGCCTATAGTCCCAGGCACTCTGGAGGCTGAGGCAAGAGAATCACCCTAGCCCAAGAGCTGTGAGTTGCTGTGAGCTATGATGTCACAGCACTCTACTGAGGGCGACAAAAAAAAAAAAAAAAGAAAAGAAAAAAGAAATTCATCGGGGAAGAGGAAGAAATAGTGATGCAATGAGGCCAAAGGCAGAGCAGAGTTGGTGAACCCACTGAAACCATGCTATTAAGGACTTCTTCCTTGTCGGAGAGCAGCCAGTCAGGCAATCCTTACACTCAATAGCCTACTGTAGGCAGGGATTCAGAGAACCATGTTTTTCGTCTTTATTTTTGTAATCTTGCCACCTAATGACACCTGCAAGAGGGTAGACATTCAAATATCTATGAACAAATAAATGGACAGATTGGGGATAGTGGCTCACACCCAAAATCTCAGGGCTTTCAGAGGTGAGAGGACTACTTGAGGCCAGCAATTCAATACTAGCCTGTGCTACAATACTGAGACCCATGTCTCCACAAAAAATAATTAAATAAATAAATAAATTAGCAGGGCCTGGTGGTATGCACTGATAGTCCTAGCTATGACTGCACCACTGCACTCCAGCCTGGGCAATAGAGACCCCATCTCTAGTAAAAAGACAGACAGAAAGTGACACTTCAGTCTATGAGTGCATTACAAATAAGAGCTATCTCTATCCTCTAGAACCCCTGCCTTATAAATTTGTCCAAGGGGATGATACATGGGCCAAGTTGAGGATAGAATGGGGGAGCTCCTGCTGCCCGTCCACTTTGCTAGGGACCAAGGACTGCTAGTGTGGAAATGAACTCAGGTTCTACTTCCTCTCTGGATATCTGTCCCAATTCTTATTCAAAGCCTAGAGAAAGAGACAGTGAATCTGCGCACTCTAACACGCTCTTTAAGTATCTATTTCTGGTTGTCCCCAGAAGGCTTCAGGGCTTGGTTATATAAAAAGCCACTGTAGCTGCCTGCTCAGAGGCTAGGGAAATCTCTCCAGCTTTGCTGCCCAGCCTCTGCTCTGAACCCTTTTTCTCTCTACTCTTTTGTTTCTGTTCCAAGGCTTTACACCTAAATGTTCCTCCTTCACTCAGTAACTTCAGATCAACAACATGGTTGAATGGCCTCTTCGGCTTTTTTATTTTATAGGTAGCTATGCTCATGTATCTCTAAGATCATAAGTATACAGAGAAGTCTCCCACCTACTCCTTTTCTTTGAGAAGTCTCCCACCTACTCCATTTCTTTTCCACATGATTGCCTACTTCCTGCCCCCCAAAAGGTAACTGTTTCTTTGATGTCCTGGGAGAGATTGCTTATGCATAAATAAACAAATGTGAATATGTACTTCCCCCTCTTTTTGTACAGATAGTTCTGTATCTTACTTTTTAACATAGTATCAGTACATAAAGAACTTCTTCATCCCTTTTTACAGCTACATTTGATATCAGCATGGTATAGACAACTAGCCAAGCACCATATCTGTTCTTCTTCTTTCTGGATACACAGCTAGACTATTCTCCAGCAGTAAGATGTGGCCTTGTGACTGAGTTCTAGCCAACAGAACGTGAGCAAAAGTGACATCTCCACTTCCAGGTCTGGCCAATAAAAACTCTCTCTGGTACAAACCTCTACACCCTTTCCTGTTCAGGTGGCTTCGTGTAAACTGCAAATCTAAGATTCACAAATGAAAGATGGTAAAGCCATAAGTTACCTCCTGCTTAGGAACACTTATTTTGGACGTTATATAGAAAGAAATATATTTCTTCTGCACCCAAATGTTTATCACAATACAACTCACAATTGCAAAGACTTGGAATCAACCTAAGTGCCCATCAACTGAGGAGTGGATAAAGAAAATGTGATGTATGTATACCATGGAGTACTTAGTCATAAAAAGGCATGAAATAAGGCCAGGATTGGTAGCTCACTCCTGTAATCCTAGCATTCTGGGAGGCCAATGTGGGTGGACTGCTTGAGAGCAGGAGTTTGAGACCAGGCTGAGTAAGAGCAAGACCCTGTCTCTAAAAAAAAGTAGCTGGGCAGCCAGGCATTGTAGTGGGCACCTATAGTCCCAGCTGAAGAGGCTGAAGCAAGAGGATCGCTTGAGCCCAACAGTTTGGGATTGCTGTGAGCTATAGACACCACAGCACTCTACTAGGCAAGAATGTGAAACTGTCTCAAAAAAAGGCATGAAATAACATCTTTTACATCAACTTGGATGGAGCTGGAGATCATTATGCTATCTCAGGAATGGAAAAACAAATACTACATGTTCTCACTTATAAGTGGGAGCTAAACGAGGGACACGTATGGTCATAAAGTGGTGTAAGGGACATTGAAAACCAGGAAGGGAGAATGGAGGGGGAAAGGAGGCAGTATGGGATAAAAATCTACCTACTGGGTACAGTGTATACTACATGCTGGTGACTGGTACCCTGAAAGCGCTGTCATCAGCATAATATAATCCATCCGTGTCTGTACTTTCCCCCAAAAGAAAATAAAACAAAAAACAAGGCCCACAGGCTAAATCTGACCCACTGCCCTTTTTGTATGACTTTCAAATAAAAAATAATTTTTACATTTTTAAAAACTTGAAAAGAAATCAAAAGAAGAATATTTTGTGACACATGGAAATTACATGTAATTCAAATATAGCATCCATGAATAAAGTTTTATTGGAGCACGCACACAAAAAGAAATATATTTCTATTGTATTTCGCCACTGACATATGGGGTTTATGTACTTTAGCAATTAGCATTAACCAATATTGTTCCATGATCTATCAAACCAGTTCCCTTATTGGTGAACATTTAAGTTACTATCAATCTTTTGCTATTATAACAACAGTGGAATGAATGACATTATATATTCATCATGCTGCATGTGTATATTGATAGGATAAATTCCCCAAACTGGAAATGGCTGGGTCAAAGAATATGTGCATTTGTACTGTGGATAGCTTATCACCAAATGCCCTCTAGGGTGCAATTTGTACTCTCACCAGCGAGTGATGCAGGAGAGTATCTACTTCCCCACAATTTTGTCAACAGGATGAATTATCAATTTTTGGATCTTACTCAATCTGATAGATGAAAATTTACTTAGCTTTTTTTTTTATTCTGTATTTCCCAAAAGACTGCCTCTTAATTAATCCAACTGGATCCTGCCATTCCCCAATTCCTGTCTCAGGCTCACAGGCATTCAGGCCTGGACTTTAGTGCCTTAGCATGATGGGGGTTGATGACACAAATACTATAATTGGTAAAACACTCTAAACTCCAGGATCTACCCTACCTGCCATATAGGCAGATGCTTCTCCCTGGACAACATTTCTAAAGCCTTTAAAACATTTCCTAAAGCAGATTTGGGGCACATGGCACAGGCTTTAGCATCAAAAAGCCCCAAATTTAAAGTTTGACTCTACCACTTACTTAGCTCAGTAACCTTGGGTAGACACTTAACCTTTTTGATCCTTGGTTTCTTTCTATATGAAGAGATAATAATGATTATTTCATAAATTTGGGTGAGGAGCTCTTTTTTTTTTTTACCAGACCAAGCACAGACCCGCCAGCCCTGGTGCATGGGACTGGCGCTCTAACCATTGAGCTACGGATGCCCAGCCAAAATGAGAAGCTCTTATCAGAGTTAACTACTCATACAGCAGTAATATATATGTATGTAATATATATGTGTGTGTGCGTATGCATGTGCGCACACACACACCTTTCTTACTCATACAACAGAATATCACACCATACAAGAACATCACTTGAACCCAGGAGTTTGAGTTCAGCCTGAACAACACAGTGAGAACACCATCTCTAAAAATATTTTTTAAAAATTTTAAAAATTGGTTCGGCGCCTGTAGCACAGTGGTTATGGCGCCAACCATGTGCAACGAGGCTGGTGGGTTTGAACCCAGCCTGGGACTACTAAACAACAATGACAACCACAAACAAACAAAAAAAATAGCTGGACGTTGTGGCATGCACCTGTAGTCCCAGCTACTTGGGAGGCTGAGCAAGAGAATCACTTAAGCCCAAGAGTTTGAGGTTGCTATGAGCTGTGATGCCACAGCACTCTACTGAGGGTGACATAGGGAGACTAATTAGCATGAGAAGATAATCATACTGTTTTGCTAAGTGAAAAAAAGGCCATGAAATAGTTTATGTTACGTAAGATGGATGTTTTTAAAACATACATATATGTTAAGGCATTTTACTATTATTAAAAACAACCTTTTTTTTTTCTCCAGAGTCTTTGTCAAGAAAGACTCTACCGAGTACAAATTCTACCTTTGTACTCGGTAGAATACAGTTGCATCATAACTCACAGCAACCTCAAACTGTTGGGCTTTGGGATTCTCTTGCCTCAGCCTCCCAAGTAGCTGGGACTAAGGCACTCACCATAACACTGGCCATTTTTAGAGACAAGGTCCCACTCTGGCTGAGGCTGATCTGGAACCCATGAGCTTAGGCAATCTACCCACTCAGGCTCCCAAGTGCTAGGATTACAGGCATGGGCCACCGCGCCTGGCCTAAACAAAATTTTTAGAGATAAGATCTCACTATGTTGCCCACACTGGCCTTGAACTCCTAGATTCAAGAGATCCTTCTACCTGAGGCTCTCTAGTAGCCGGGACTCTAAGTGTATGCCACCACGACTGGATTGTTAATGCATTTTAAAAGAACTGGAAGGACAAACATCCAAATGTAAAAAAAAAAAAAAAAAAAAAACGGTTTCATTTTTCTTCTTGCTTTATGTGATTTCTTGGTTCTCTGAACAGAGCCTGACCTACTTTTGAAAGTAGGTAGAAGAGGCTTGGCACCTGTAGCACTGTGGTTACGGCGTCAGCCACATACACCAAGGCTGGTGGGTTCGAACCCGGCCCAAGGTCTGCAAAACAACAATGACAACTGCAACAAGAAAATAGCTGGTTGTTGTGGCAGGCGCCTGTCGTCCTAGCTACTTGGGAGGCGGAGGCAGGAGAATTGCTTGAGCCCAGGAATTGGAGGTTGTTGTGCGCTATGATGCCATGGCACTATACCAGGGCGACAGCTTGAGGGTCTATCTCGAAAAAAAAAAAAAAAAAAAAAAAGAAAGAAAGAAAGAAAGTAGGGGGAAGAAAGATTGGGGTAGAGAATCTACCTTCATAGGCACCAAATTCCCTCAAACAAAGGGATTCGCCTGCAGTAGACACAGGTTGTCTGCCACTCAGTAGCCCTTTCTTTGTGAAACAAACCACCTCTCCTTTATCCATGTGATCCTCCTGGAACCATCAATCCCCTAATCTGGAAATGGGTAAAAAACCTAGGCAGGCCAACCAGATAGCCTCTCTTCTGAACCAATGAATCGCCCAGAAGGGGCAAGTGACCCAAGTCAGGTCACAGCTTTCTCAGATTAGAAGCTAACAAAGTTTCCTTTCTTTTTAAATCTGGAGCTGTAGGCCAGGTGTGGTGGCTCACACTTCTAATCCTAGCACTTTGGGAGGCCAAGGCAGGAGGATCACCTGAGGCCAATAGTTCAAGACCAGCCTGAGCAATATAGCAAGACCCCATCTTCACAAAAAATTTAAATTTGGACCTGTAAATTGACATGGAGGCTTGAGTACCAGCAACCATCTTTCTTGCCTAAAGGTCTGGTGAGAATGGAGTGCACACACAGAGAAATTGAGGTGGAAGAAGGGAGAAGAGGGCCAGAGCTTTGATGATAACATCTAAGACACTGGATCTGACTACACTGGCCTGACATCTACCTTTAGTCTTCCTGGTTACATGAGCCAATTTACCTCTTTCAGCTTAAGCTAATGAGTTAGGTTTTAGTTACTTGCGGCCAAGAAAGTCCTGATGAATAAGTGGGCTCTGGGTCATGCCAATTGCTACCATACCTTCAAGGTCATCAGATCCAACCCACCAGGCAAGATGTTGAGGATGGTCTGCCCAGCAGTAACTTCTTGCAGGATCCTCAACACCCGTATGCACTCGCTTACCCGCTGATGTACCTGCAAACAGACAATCCCAGAGGGAGTTGGAACACTTTATACCACCCAGTGAGAATCTCACTCATGCACAGAGCCAAGGAAGAATGCAGGGATAGTTTGCCCACCTACATCTCAGCAAGCACTGTGGGCTCCACGTCCTGAGAAAGGCTGAGCAACCTCACAGCTCACGTAAGCACCACCTAACGTCATGACAGTCAGCCCTGTCGTTCACACTCTACCTAACTACTCTATCCACAGGGTTGTCAAGAGGATCCCATGACACAATATATGTGAAAACACTCTGAACACAGAAGGAATTAAAAGTCTTGTTATCAGCAATCCAGTATTGGATTCTACTTGCCCACTGATAGCACAGCTACTGTTTCTGTCCGCCTAGCACTTACATCCTCCTCGCCCCCTTGCTGCTCCTGTCAACCTTTCCTTTTGGAGACTGCCCTTCCTCCACCCCCAAATCTAACAATGTATTTCTGGTGGGAACTTCCCATTTTGGTACTTCCCCTTATACCAGGAATCCTCTCTCTAGGATTTTTCAAACTGTAGCTTGACACCAGGGTGGGAGACTGGGTAAGCAACCCCAAAATAGCTCTATTCCCTTAGATGAAGAGGCTGAACAAGCTCAGAGCTGTCAAAAGCGTGGCTCTAACCTCAGAAAGTAAGTCCATTTGCAGATGAGACAAACCTGGCAGAGACAGAGAGGAGAGCAAACAAGGCCTGACGACATTCGAGTCTGGTTCCAGTGGCCTTGCTCTTCCTATAGTCTACTTACACGAACCAATCTATTCCCTTTTGCATCTAAGCAAACTCAAGTTGGTTTTCTGTCACTGGAAACAGTAGGAGTCCTAATTAATACTCTCCACTTATTTGCACTGATATGGCAAACTCAGATGCACTATATGATTGAGATTTCAAAAGAGAGGGTTAGTCAAAATTCTTGCTCAGTCAGTAGAATACAGAGAGGACAGGCTTATTATCTATCCCTCCTCAATTGGCCCAAGCTTACCTGGGGATTTCGGACATGGAATTCCTTCTCCCCTTCCTCAATTGGACGGTAAGGAATCCATTCCTCCTCCAGCGACTCGTTCTCTGGGGCCTGCTTGCAGAAATATGTGGTTGCAGCTGACTGGTCCCTGAAATATACATGTTATCAGAGATAAACCAAAAGACACTTTTGAACTCATTTCTCCCCTTTATCAACTCTTCCCTTTCAGCCAAGACACTCTGGATTACCCACTAGCCAGTAAAGATTATCTGGTGGAACGCATAGGAGAGTAGAAAAACATGGACTTCAGGGCCAGACATGGGTCTGAACCCCACTCAGCTGTGTCACTTTTGGCAAGTTATTTAACATTTTTGAACCTGGCTTTCTCCTCCTTGAAATGGGTATCAGACCTGCTGCGCATGGTTGATGGGAGGATTATAAGTAATATATTGATAGGGAACTAGCCTGTATCCTAGCTCGGTGCAGGTACCTGATGCGTAACAGCTCATTATAACTGTGATCCTTTACCTGTGCTCCAGCACAGCAATCACAAAGCCACGGGAGGCCAGCTCCATGCAGAAGGCTGAATACAACGTCCTAGAGATGGAACAGGGAGAAGGGATCAAATGAAGGGCCCAGCCTTCTCCCCCATACCAACCACGCTCTGCTGGCAGCCAGCTCAAAAGACTGAATGGCAGAAGTTAATGTGCGGCAGCCCTTCTCCAGGTACCTCCAGGAGATAATTTGCAAATCAATCAATCCATGGTGCCTCCCAGCTCCATAAAATTGAGTCAGCTCAACCCCACGCCCCAGACATATTGTGGCTATTTCAATTGCATTTTTATTGCCTACACATTGTATGTTTCCCAATTTATTTGGTAAACTCCTTGAGGATAGAGACTGGAGATTGTGGCTATTTCTTTAACATGCAACTCATCTGTGATTTCTTTGTCTGCCAGTTTTCTAAGGGGGAAAAAAAGGAAATATGGGAGATATTGCTAATTACTTATTCTAAACACCTATTTTTCCTTTCCTCCTTAGCAACAGAATATTATTTTCAGCAGAAGACCTGTCATCCATCAACATATTACATTTCCTAATCTCCCTTGCAGCCAGGTTTGTCTGTATGGTTGCCTTCCAAGTAACGTAAAACTTTTTAGTAAGGCCAGGCAAATATAAGATATAGGTCACACCTATATTCTAACACTCTGGGAGGCCAAGGCAGGTTGGATCCCTTGAGCTCAGGAGTTCCAGACCAACCTGAGCAAGAGTGAGACCCCATCTTTACTAAAAATGAAAAACTAAGGCAAGAGGATTGCTTCAGCCCACGAGTTTGAGGTTGCTGTGAGCTATGATGTTATGGCACTCTACCAAGGGTGACAAAGTAAGACTGTCTCAAAAAAAAAAAAATAAATAAATGAAAGTTTTAAGTAGCAGAGGGACATTCAATTACTCATTCAGCAAATATTTATTGAGTACCTATTATATGCCGGCATTGTTCTAGGTGCTGGAATGACAAAACGATATTTGGTGCTAGGGCACCGGCCACATACACTGGGGCTGACAGGTTCGAAACCAGCCAGGGCCTGCTAAACAACGACAACTATAAGAAAAAATAACCAGGCATTGTGAAGGGTACCTGTAGTCCCAGCTACTTGGGAGGCTGAGGTAAGAGAATCACTTAAGCCTAAGAGTTTGAGGTTGCTGTGAACTGTGATGTCACAGCACTCTACCAAGGGCAACACAGTGAAACTCTCTCTCTCAAAAAAAAAAAAAATAGATCTCCCTGGCCACAGTGTGGACCAATGGATTGGGAGCTGGGGAGAAAAAAATAGATGCCTTTGAGATGTGTAACATTCTGGGGCATAAACTAGACATATATGCTGATGGATGGACAGAACATTCACAAGCTTAAACAGGAACCCAGGACTATAATTATTAAGCTATATAACATACCAAAGTATAGAAATCAGAATTGATGGAAGAATTTTGAATGGACACTGAATTAGGAAACTCAAAACAAGGTTTCCCAAAGTCTGGCAAAAGAGATTCTGCAATTTACCATTACTATATCCCTCTATGTGGAAAAAGGGAGAGGAGAAGTGACATGGGTATGTACCCAATGGTGCCAACAGACCAAATCCCCACAAACCACCAAGTGGGAGCAGCGTCTCCAACTAACAGATGATAAAATCTAGGTCAGAGGTTCATACAACTTTCCCAAGATCACATGAAGCACAAGTGGTGTGGCTGAGATGTGCAGGCTAGGCTGCGAGCTTCACAAGGGCAGGGGATGGTCTATCTTCCTCATAAAAACACCAGTGTCACACACATAGCAGTCCCTCAACAAACACTGATTACATAATTCTCTTCCTTCAGAGTAGAGGAGGGAAGAAGAAAAAAAAAATTTAAAAAAGAGAAGAGATAATTCTCTGACTTCAAAGCTCACAGTCTTTCTAGGACTTCAAAGGATACAGTTACATAAATCCTGGAACATGACATGTGAAGGGTCTGAAGGCTGCCAAAAGGCTCTACTGGGTAAATGTGGCTTGGGAAAGACCTTCCAGAGAAGGTGGCCCCAGTGCTATGAGATGAGACAGATGGGAAATAAGACAGCTGGCAAGGGAGATGTCTGTTTTTCTGCCCTTTGAGAATAAGTTAAGACTCAGCAGCTGTCACTAGGCAAGGTTGGGGCTGCAGAAGCTCTTACCTGAAGGCTCCCAGACCATGGGAGAAGATGATCAAGGGATATCCAGAGTCCTTTTTCTTAAATGGACCATTCCAGCTAACAGGCAGGCGACAAGATCCTAGCAGAGACATGGGCTGTAGAATCTTTGGCTGCACCAAAGCTGTAATTGCAAGGGCAGCTGGAGGACAGGCCTGGGTGGGGACATGTGTTCCTCCCCTCTGAAGAACCACCATCGGCCCCTGAGCAGCCCAGGGCATTCAATCACCTATTCTCTCCCCTTTTCTTCCCTAGAAAGAGTGAACACAATAGAAAATGGGAAGACAAATCCAAAGGGGTAGTACTGAGCAACTCTGGGGTAAATCACTGAGATGCTGAGGCAGTGGGTAGAGTTCCTAGGGGTAGGGCCTTAGGGGGATGTGGATGAGTCAATGTTACTCTACCCAGAGATGGTGGGGTGGGAGGGGTAGGCCTGGACGGAGAATAGCAGGAGACTGTATGCTCTTGATAGCTAAGTATCTTTTTTTTTTTTTGAGACAGAGTCTTACTTGGTCACCCATGGTAGAGTACCGTGGCATCTTAGCTCACAGCAACCTCAAACTCTTGGGTTCAAGTGATCCTCTTGCCTCAGCCTCCCAAGTAGCTGGGACTACAGGCGACCGCCATAACGCCCAGCTATTTTTTTAAAGATGAGGTCTCACTTTGGCTCCGGCTGGTCTCGAACCTGTGAGCTCAAGCAATCCACCTGCCTCAGCCTCCCAAGTGCTGGAATTGCAGGCGTGAGCCACCACATCCAACCGATAGCTAAGAATCTTTCTTGGTATACACAATAGCTGACACAGAGTGGAAAATAATACACACTGAATAAATAATAGATGCCATTTACGGAATACACTGCACTAGACCTTTATATACATTTGGCACTATGATCTTGAAAAGGCAGGTATTCAGACAGGTGAAGTAACTTGCCCAAGCCCCACAGCTAGTACTGTATATACTCATTTATACGCCGATTTTTTTCGCCAAAAATTTTGGGCTGGTTGGGGTTTTTTGGCAACAATTTTTGGGCCGAAAAAACTCGGCTTATACTCGAGTATATACGGTATAAAGTCTGGATTCAAATCCAGGAGAGTCTAACTTGATAACCCAAACTCCTACATATTTAATTCTCCCAACTCTCCATACCATACTAGCTAACGGATGCCCCCTACCAAAGGGCTGGACACTGCAAGCTATAAAGGAGCATATGTGCTTGAGGATCTCCTAGGAACATAACTAAGAAACTGGGGAAGCATCTGGGGGTCAGGCTAGTCCTCACCCACAGCCAGGTTGAACAGCAGCGCCCCCCAGCGCTTATTAAACTGCAGGTAATTGGCCAGGCCCGTGTAGTACTCATAGCGGGGAATCCACAGGGGCTGTTCTGTGGTCTCCTCTGCCTCTTGGCAGGGGTAGAAGAGTCGAAAGAAGCTCCCCTGTAGGAAAAAAAAAAGAGCAGCTGCTCAGAGAGAGGAGCCCTAGCAGACACACTCAGCAGACATCTGGGCACCAGCAAAACAGGGGCCCCAAACAGGAAAATTTAAATTTCAATTAACATACCTGAAGTTTACATTCAGAAATCCAGAAAGAAGCGACTTTATTTTTAGCATACATGTAAAGCTTATGTTATTTCAGATATCCAACTACATCTTGATTACATCTGGGGGATGCACCAAAAATATTTTGAGTGCTTGGGACATGGAAAGATTTAAATCTGGCCCTGAGCCCAGGCCTGAAGGAGTTCTAGAGCTAGGGATTAGTCCTGGTGTTGAATAGGGTGGCATCAGTGGCTCACTTGGGCCACTCAGCCAGGATTAGCTCTTGGGAAGCAGCACTCATTTTACACAGGAAAAGGTGAAGGGTTACCAGAAGTGTGTGTCTCTCACAAGAGGTGTACCAGGGCTAGCAGAAAGACCTAGGAGGGCAAGTCCAGAAGCCAAAGCACAAGAGGCAAACAGATGGGAGGCAGGAGAGGAGAGGAGAAAAGGAAACTGTCCTCCTACCCACTGTGGGGAGCCCAAGGCCAAGGGCACATGGCCCAGGTTCTTCCTCTCATATACCTGGATTAGGATGAGATCAAAAACTTTCCAGGATCAGGCATCTGCCCACAACCAGGTGAGAAGATCTGTGAGCTGCCTTTGAAGCTAAAGTCCCCCTTTCCTCCTGGCTGGAAAAACCACCCACCATCTCTGTCTACTAGGATGTTTCTGATATTTGGAAAGAGGAAGAATATACCAGGAAAGACAGACCTAGAGGTTTGGTAACCAAATCTAGACCAGTTCTAACTCAGTTTCCCCAAGAAAGAAATGCACAATCAGACTTGTGATCGGTAAGGCAGAAGCAGAAACAGCTGGAGACACTCACCTGGAGACTCTGACCCTCCATCACATCCCCGCAGCCTACAAGGTGGGGTCCTGTGACAGGTGGAAAACCCACGGACTGGTTGGCCCCCATTTCATCACAGGTGAATCCAGTCACTGTGTGGTGCTGAACTTGATGGCTGGAGGGCAGAACACAGAACAGCCTTCTGCTAGTTTCCTCTTAGCTTCCTGTTGCTTAGACATGTCATGTGCCACCCGTCCACCCTCCTTACCACTCCATCCTCCCTGCCCGACACGCATGAAACCTTGCACATCCTCTACTTTGTCTTTGTCAAGGTTTTGGTGCTTATTTTTATTTTTAGTGGGATGAGGAGATGATTGTGAAGAGGAAAGAGAGCATCCAAATTTCTCAAAACCCACTACCAATCATTAATCAGCACCTACCATATGCCCAGCATAGCAATGACTGCGGCAGAGGCTATGACACAGACCTCGCCCTCATGAGGCTAAAATTAACCACCAAAATCTATTATTGACTCTGTCCACACCATACTAAGTTCTCTACATACATTCACCACTTCATTCTCTCAACAACTCTGAGGTAGGTACTATGAAGACCCTGTTTTACAGATGAGGAAACTAAGGCATAGGGAGGTTTAGTAACTGTCCCATGTTACCCTGTGTATAGGTGGCAAACCCAGGTCTATCTAATCCAAAAGCTGATCTCTTAATCATTACTGATCTTGCTCATGGGAGACTCAGCTATTCACATACAAAGTCACTGACCTAACCTATTGACTGTAAGGTGGAACTTGTGCTGGGCCTGGGAAGATAAGGCAGGGGAGAAAAAGGAAAGCACCTTTAGAGAAGACACAAGAGCCAAGAAAGGTAGAGATAGGGAAGAGTACGATGTGGGCAGTAGATAAAACAGGAGCTTCCATGCGACAGACGAGCACACTTCTGACTAGATAATAGTCTTAGCTGCTTCCTAAATTGAGGCTAGTGCCTTTGCTCCCTAGCCCTCTTCAATTTCACCATTACCACCACCACCATCATCATTACATGAACTCTGTGCCAGGACTACTCTAAGTGTTTTATGTATATTATTTAATTAAATCCTTACAACAATCCACTGAAATATGTATTATTATTTCATTTTAAAGATGAGGAAACTGATGCTTGATAAAGTTAATTAATTTACCCAAGAACACCAGCAAGAGAGCCAGAATCTGATCATAGGCAATGTCACTATAATTGGAGAATGTGGTCACGCTTCCTAGGATCCACTGCCTTGAGATTTGAGTGGGGATGACCTCTCCATAACCTCTAGAATTGGGCCTTAATTAACCTGAGCCAATCGGTCCTGGTTATCTGCTGGTCAGTATTTGGATAAAGAATGAACATATGACATTAAGTTGGTCCAATCAGAGTAAAACTCAGAACCTTGGTTGAGATGAGTTGAGATGAGAAAAAGAAAAGTTCTCTCTTGTTTTGAATTAGCGTGATGTGAATCGGTCAAGTGGCTTTGAATGGTGCCTTGAACTTTGCCACCTTGAGGATGAAGCTACCCCTGGTGGATAACAGAGCTGGGAGAATCATAGAGAAATGGAGTCACATTCCTAAAGACATTAAGACTCTCCAGATAAGGCCATAGCTGAAACACGACCCACTCCTAGATTTTCCGGTTACACAAGTCAATAAATTCCCTTTCTTATTTAAACTGACTGAATTTAGATTTCTATTGCTTGCAACCAAAAGCGTCTAAATGGACCCTGAGTCCTGGGCCCATGTTGTTAATTATTACATTATTCTGCCTCCTTTAAGATTCTCTATCAGGGAGTTCAAGTCAAAGCATGTCTGGGCAAGAAGAAACTTTAGAGAACATTTCCGTCAATGTTCCCCGCAACCTCCTCCCCTCCCCTGAGTAATGTGCTTCACGGATGAAGAAACCAAGGTCTGGAGAGACTAAGTGAGCTGATTGAGAGATACTCGAGCAGAACTATTATTACAACAGACCTCTTGCTTGCCAACTTCCAATTGTCTGGTCTCATGAAAAATTTCAATCACAATGTCATTCTATTTAAGTTTGAAAGATAATAAATGATTTTCTTTTTATTACAGACTTAACTTCTTCATTTCTCTAAATCAAAATTGAAAAACCAATCCAATTTGTTTTTTAAAAAGAAGCTAATAAGAAAAAAAAAGAAGACGGCAACGCCTGTGGCTCAGTGGGTAGGGCGCCGGCCCCATAGACCGAGGGTGGAGGGTTCAAACCTGGCCCCAGCCAAACTGCAACAACAACAACAACAAATAGCTGGGCGTTGTGGCGGGCACCTGTAGTCCCAGCTACTTGGGAGGCCGAGGCAAGAGAATCCCCTAAGCCCAGGAGTTGGAGGTTTCTGTGAGCTGCGTGACGCCACGGCACTCTACCGAGGGCGATAAAGTGAGACTGTCTCTACAAAAAAAAGAAAAAAAGCAGCAGCAGCAGCTAAGCTCCTGATGAAGTCAGTGGATTGTCAGCAGAGCTAGGTGAATGCTTGGTCTCAGACCTGAACTTCTCCCCGTTACTACCAGGGTATATACACTGAAGACCTACGGTTGGGGCCACAAGACTCTTGTCACCCACATGACAGTGAAGCAGCTGCAAGTTCTAACTATCATAAAAGAGAAGCAGACAAAATACCACAGTAGTTTTGAGAAGAAAGAGCATAGTTCCTTTAGCTTGAGGGTAATGGCGGGGGGGGGGGGGGGGGGGGGGGGGGCAATCGGGGTTTTGCCTGCAACCCCCCGGGGTGCGTTGCCCAAAACACCGCCACCGCC
>CAUYPK010112459.1:0-60830 GCA_963574355.1 Loris lydekkerianus
AAAAGTGAAGTAATTATTAAACATAAAATTGGAAAGTGGTTGGGGCCTGTGGCTCAATGGATTAGGGCGCTGGCCCCATATGTCGGTGGTGGCGGGTTCAAACCCAACCTCAGCCAAAACTTCAAAAAAAAAAAAAAAAAAAAAAAAAGCTGTGCACGTCCCAGGTGGGTTGAAGAAGAGGCAAAATTGGTGTAAAAGGAGCCAAGAATTTTCACTTGTTGATGAAAGGTGAAATTACATGCCTGGCACTGTTGGTCTGGCTGCCTGGAGCAGAGATGAGCTGTCTGGCCCCTTCCAGACACAGGCGCTGTGCTTGGCTCACACAGCGGTGCAGCTCACAGCTGGCTGCGCAGACCTGGTCTCCACCTCCTGGACACGCTCCCCAGCTGGGACTGAAGTAGATCAAGTCCCCAGAGAGCCCCACTCTGATTCCAAGGAGATGCCTAATATTTTAGAAGAGAGTAAACATCTTCTGAAGTCTTTTGTTGTATAAAGCCAAAAATCTACTTGGGCTTCCTGAGAGGATGTAGAGGAGCTGGGGCCTGGGAAGTGAGCACAGGACCAGGGCTGATGATAGATCCTGAGAGAGGAAGGCCAGAGGGGCCGCTCTGGGCCTGAGAGAGGGAGGCTGGAGGGGCCACTCTCTGGGCCTGAGAGAGGGAGGCCGGAGGGGCCGCTCTGGGCCGGAGAGAGGGAGGCCGGAGGGGCCACTCTGGGCCTGAGAGAGGGAGGCCAGAGGGGCCACTCTCTGGGCCTGAGACAGGGAGGCCGGAGGGGCCGCTCGGGGCCTGAGAGAGGAAGGCTGGAGGGGCCACTCTCTGGGCCTGAGACAGGGAGGCGGGAGGGGCCACTCTCTGGGCCTGAGAGAGGGAGGCCGGAGGGGCCGCTCTGGGCCTGAGAGAGGGAGGCCGGAGGGGCCACTCTCTGGGCCTGAGACAGGGAGGCCGGAGGGGCCGCTCGGGGCCTGAGAGAGGGAGGCCGGAGGGGCCACTCTGGGCCTGAGAGAGCGAGGCCGGAGGGGCCACTCTCTGGGCCTGAGACAGGGAGGCTGGAGGGGCCACTCTCTGGGCCTGAGACAGGGAGGCTGGAGGGGCCGCTCAGGGCCTGAGAGAGGGAGGCCAGAGGGGCCACTCTGGGCCTGAGAGAGGGAGGCTGGAGGGGCCACTCTCTGGGCCTGAGACAGGGAGGCTGGAGGGGCTACTCTCTGGGCCTGAGACAGGGAGGCTGGAGGGGCTGCTCGGGGCCTGAGAGAGGGAGGCCGGAAGGGCTGCTCTGAGCCTGAGAGAGGGAGGCCGGAGGGGTCGCTCGGGGCCTGAGAGAGGGAGGCCGGAGGGGCCGCTCGGGGTCTGAGAGAGGGAGGGTGGAGGGGCCACTCTGGGCCTAAGCAGGGCTTAGGTAGAATTTTGATAAGAATTTTACTAAACTTATGGATCAAGTTGGGAAGAAGGGACATCTTTACTCTGTGGAATCCTGAGAGCGCATCTTCACAGGTCCTAGTCAAATCTTCCTTGATTTATTTCATCAGCATTGTACACTTGAAGAATACAAGGTCTGATAATTAAGTTCTCAAACTCATCCTAGAAAAAGTGCTACCTCACTGCTGAATATCACCCAGGTCACCTTCAAAGTTCCCCCTTGGGAAGCTATGCACTGGTACCTGCACCTAGTCCACCCTTCAGAACAATTTTGGAACTCTTTTTCTAGAATGACCATCAGAGCTGTCATTGTATTATCCCTGATGTCCTGAATGTCATCAGATGTCTGCCTTTCAATATTTCCTGTATTTGAGGGAAAAGAAAATGTCATTGGGGGTCCAATCAGGTGAGCAGGGAGGGTATCCAATACAGTTATTTGTTTACTGGCAGACACTGTGGTGTGAGCTGGTGCACCGCTATGATGTGAGAGTCGTGAGTTTCGGCTAGGATTTTCAGTGACCGTTTCTTTTATCTCTGTTGATGTTTACATGGTCTGCTGTGCTTCTCACAGTCTGCTGGCAATTTTGATGCACAATGTGATGAATTTTTGCAACATTTTCATCACTGTTGCTTATTAATGTCCCCTCAGAAAAACGTTTAATCCATTTGTACATTGCCATTTTATTTATGACATTATCCCTGTAAACTGGGATTAATATATCTGTAATTTTACTTCTCCCCTGGCCAACTTTAATGAGAAGTTTAATTTTTGTTATTGTCCCTCAAGCTCTGACATTTTCACAATGGCACACAAAAACACATGACAACAATAATGAACAATAATGAACGCTCCTCAGCAAGACGCTGCCACGCATGGGGACACTCAAACGTGTCGTGGCTGTGAAGCCACGAGCTGTCTGCACAGCACTGCCAACGTAAGTGCAGGGCAGCAAGTTGGTGAACTTAATTGTCAGACCTGGTACATATCTTGGACACGCTTTTCTAGATTTTTAATTTTTTTTTTTATTTTTAGAGACAGAGTCTCACTTTTTGGCCCTCGATAGACTGTTGTGGTGTCACAGCTTACAGCAACCTCCAACTCCTGGGCTTAGTCGATTCTCCTGCCTCAGCCTCCCGAGTAGCTGGGACTACAGGCGTCCACCACAACGCCCGGCTATTTTTTGTTGCAGTTTGGCTGGGGCCGGGTTTGAACCTGCCACCCTCGGTATATGGGGCCCACGCCCTGCTCACTGAGCCACAGCGCTGCCCTCTAGATTTTGTTTGTTTCACTTTATTTCTTTGGAGTGATTAAAATGATACTGCGGCTCACATTTTAGTTTCCACATGTCTGTCATCAGATGTAGAAACAGGGCTGATTTTTATGGGCTAGTTGTGCACTACGGCCTCGCCTGTTACTCTGGAGGTTGTCTTCTGTCTTCTGTTCATTTATTTATTTATTCATTATTTATTTTTGTAGATCTCTTAGGGTTTTCTGCATCGACAATCATATTACCTGGACAGCGAGGTGATTTCCCTTCCTCCTTCGTGTTCTTCCACTCTGCATTTCTTGTCCTTACTGTGCAGCTGTAGCTGGAAGCCCCAGGGCTCCGCTGAACAGGAGAGACGGGAGCAGATACTTCTGCTTTGCTGCTGGCCGAGGTGAGGCGATTTCCTCCTATTCCTAGAGCAGAGCGTTTAGCACAGTGAGGCACTTTCATTTCTATCACTGATTTTAAACCACTCATATTGGCGATCGTGCACCAGATGGGGCAGCGCGATTTATACTTTAATCTCCCACTTCTAAAGTCATAAAGTACTAAATGTCACACACCTGGAAATTGTCCTTTCAGTGAGGACATAGGTAAGAAATTGGAGCTAGAAACTCAAAGAGTAGAGGGGTATTTGAAATAATAAAATATTAAATTGTAAGTGCATAGTACAAGGGAAAGGACAATAAAATGAACCCACGAGGGGCAGGGTCTGGAGGGGAGCACGGCCCCTCCCTGCGGCTCCCTCTCCTTTGCAGACACGTGTTAGGACACCTCTGCTCTCCCTACGTGCATCCCCTGTGGACAGGGTGCAGCTCGGTTTCATGACCTTCATTTGTGTACATTCGAAGAAATATGTTTTATTACATAGATTTATTCTCCTTCTGTTGCCACAGCCAAGCTTATCTATAAGTTATGAAATACGACAGGAGTGATTAATTGAAAGCAGGTCCTATCATTAATAACAAACGTTTTAACTTACATCCTTTCATTCTTGCCAGTTCTTTCATCAAAGCGAACGAGCCAAGGGCACCCAAAGTGGTGCTACCTTGATAAAATCTTTAAAACTTTCTCTGTCCTCCCCTTCCTGAGGCCTTTAAAAACAGCAGAGGACATCAAAAGAGGATGGAGCAGAAGGGCACAGATGGGACTTGAATCAGGCTGTGCCTCCAACTATGTCAACTGTATTTTCTTATCTGTTTTATCTTTTCTTTCAAGGAGAATCTTCCTTGCAGTAAAACTTGGGGTGGTGCCAGACGTGGTGGCGATTTAATAAGCATTTGTTTATGACGCTGCTGATAAAACTCGGTGCTGCCAGAGACCTCTTCCCCTAGGACCGCATTCATCATGTTCTAGCTCTGAGGTTTTATTGCTGGTGGTGTTCCCTGGCTCAAAACACATGATGGCTGTGGTGGTCAACACATGGGTCCACGTGGCTGGGCCGTGGTGGCCAGTGTTTAGCTAAAAACCAATCCAGATGTTGCTGTGAAGGCATTTTCTGGATGAGATGAACCCTGAAGTCAGTGGATTCTGGGCAGAGCAGACGGTTTTTGCAAGAACTGAAAGCACTGATGTCCCTGAGGAACAAGGAGCCTGTCCCCGGAAGGCGCTGGCCTCCCGTCGGCTGCCTGCCCTGCAGAGGGGACATTTGCTGGCCTTCTGCGATGCTTTAGCCGCGTCCTTGCGATTTCTCTTTCTTGCTCTCTGCACGTGTATTACCCACACACATCTGCCTGTCCACCCCTCAGCTTGGAGCTTGGTCCAGGTGCTGGAGCAGTTCAAGGACACAAAAGGGCAGAAATGTCAGTCTGGGGTTTCTGAGAGCCTGACTCAGGGAAAACCCAGCCAGTTCTCAAGTTTGATGAGCCCTGGACAACCCAAAAACAAACGAAAAAGTGTGACCTTCCAGCCAGGCTGGCAAAAGACCCATTCCCTGTGGACAGGGATGCTGGGGGAGCTGAATGGAGGCTGCAGAGAGAATAATGCAGAGTAATGAGAAGAACCTGCGGGAGCTGAGATGCAGACAAGTATGGAGGTGGAAGCCCAGTGCTTGGAGAGGACTGTAAATTCTGCCCATGAGACTTTATGTGGGATTTATGGTAGCTCTAAGCCATCTGTCCCCTCGGCCCTCACATGCTGAAGTGGGCATCTGCTATGTCTTCCAAATGCCATGCGCTGTGCTGGGCAGGGCACTCTCGTGGGAATGGGCCCAGGGCCCCAGGGCACTGCAGCCCTTCCCTCCTGTACTCCGCAGGCTGGCCAGCTGGTCTCAGCAGGACTGAGGGCTTCTGGAGCCTGTCTGGTCCCCACTCCTGCCCTCAGAGCCCCACACAGCAGCACAGGAGAGAAACGCCACAGCACTGGGCACTCTGAGATGCCATGTGTGACTTAGCAGCCACAGAAGGGTCACAGAAGTGGAGAGAGGTGGCTCTGAGCTGGCCCTCCTAGAGGGGCTTGGGCCATGTCAGGCAGAGAAAGTGCCAGGTCTTGGTCACCAGCTGTGCAGGTCTCATGTGCCTCAACGGTGTTTAAGGCAAAACTCTCAGTGGCTGTGTGGTGGCCGCAATCTGCTTGCCGCAGCCTCTGAGCCTTGCTGGGGGACCAAGAACTGGGATCCTGCTTTCCTTTCTTCTCTGCTCCCTGGTGAAGGAGCGGCTCACCGGCCCATTTTGACTCCAGCCACACCTCAGGCCACACTCACTTCGCCACAGGGCCTTTTCCTGAGCCCCCGACTCACAACTTCTTTCTGAAATTTGTGACGAGCAAGACTGACTCACGAAGGTTCCTCTCATCTCCTGCGGGTTGGACAGAGAAGCTGGGGTTGGACAGGTTCTGGAGGGGACACAGGAACTGTCACTCTGGGATCAATTCAAGTGACTGGGCTGAAAAAAATGTGTGTTTGTGCTAGATGTATGCACGTATCTGTGTTTGTGGTGTATGTGTGTTTTACATGTCTGTATGCACGTGTCCTGGGTGCAGCCTAGTGTGTGTCCGTGTGTGTTTCTGTGTGTCTGTACGTGCATTTGTCTGTATCCATGTGTGTCCCTGTGTCTGTGTGTCTATGTGAGTGTCTGCCTGGTCAGTCTGAGACCACAGCCCCAGCCAATGGCCTGAGTGGGGCCTCAAGCTGCCTAAAGCCAGGGGACTCAGCAGAGCCACACCAAGTTCTGACCACAGAAGCTCTGAGGAAATAAATGCTCATTTTCTCTAGCTGCTCCTGTCTGGGGTAATTTGTGATGCCACAAAAATGGCAGCTAATACAGCCACAGGTGGTGGCTCACACCTGTAATCCCAGCTACTCTAGAGGCTGAGGTAGGAGATTCCCTTGGGTCCAGGAGTCTGATACCAGCCTGGGCAACATAATGAGAGCCCCTTTCTACAAAGAAATTTAAAAATGATCCAAGTGTGGGGCTGTGCACACCTGTAGTCCCAGCTACTGGGGAGGCTGAAGTGGGAGGATTGCTTGAGCCCCTAAATTTGGGGCTGCAGTGAGCTAGGCAGACTTCACACATGCCAGCCTGAGTGACGAAGCAAAACCCTGCATGTCAGGAAAAAAAAAAAAAAAGAAAAAAGAAAAAGAAAAAAGAAAAAGAAAAAAAAAAAAGGGTAACTAATACAGAGTTTATTACCCAGAAGTGGTGGTGCCAAAACAATCTCTACAGGAATACGATTTTGGGGGCAGCAGGTGGAAGTGTGTCAATGAGCGCTTGGTCCTTGCACACACTGTCCACAGGATTCTGCAGGAGACAGTTCAGTAGCTCACAGGAAGGTCTGGAAAACCTTACCCAAACCTGGAGAAAAGGGAACAGTGATGCCCAGTGGTGGAAGGTTTAGCAGCAGCGCTGCCTGTGGAACTGTGAAAATAGAAAGTCGGGGAGCGTCTCATGAACTAGATGTGGCCAGAACCCGACCAGTGCTGGAGATGCCCATTTGTTGATGGTTCTGTGGGGGATGAGGGCTCAGTGCTGAAGTGCCTGTTTGTTGATGGTTCTGTGGGGGATGAGGGCTCAGTGTTGAAGTGCCTGTTGATGGTTCTGTGGGGGATGAGGGCTCAGTGTTGAAGTGCCTGTTGATGGTTCTGTGGGGGATAAGGTCTCAGTGCTGAAGTGCCTGTTTGTTGATGGTTCTGTGGGGGATGAGGGCTCAGTGTTGAAGTGCCTGTTGATGGTTCTGTGGGGGATGAGGGCTCAGTGTTGAAGTGCCTGTTTGTTGATGGTTCTGTGGGGGATAAGGCCTCAGTGTTGAAATGCCTGTTGATGGTTCTGTGGGGGATGAGGGCTCAGTGCTGAAGTGCCTGTTTGTTGATGGTTCTGTGAGGATGAGGGCTCAGTATAGAAGTTCCTGTTTGGTGATGGTTCTGTGGGGATGAGGGCTCAGGTTTGAAGTGCCTATTTGTTGATGGTTCTGTGAGGATGAGGGCTCAGTGTTGAAGTTCCTGTTTGTTGATGGTTCTGTGGGGATGAGGGCTCAGGTTTGAAGTGCCTATTTGTTGACGGTTCTCTGGGGACAAGGGCTCATTGTTGATATTTCTGTGGGGATGCGTCCTCTTTTTCTTTCCTCTCTTGTTTCTTGTCAGAAGCCACTGGCCATTCGGTGTCAAGAGTCCAGACTGGAGCTGAGGAGTTCTGTCTCTCTCTGGGGCTTATGCGTCTGACTTTTTTGTTTTTTCATTTCTTTTTTAAGCTGGTGATAGTTTTATGGCTGCTCCCCTGAGCAGCGTCACCATCCCAGAACATTAAGGAAATCCTCCGCTCCCCCTCCACACCATTCACTTTTGGGACCTCTCACTGTGGTTTGCACAACTGGGGGCCTGACCTCCCTGTCTTCTTTCTCCTCCTGTCCCCAGGCTCCCAGCATGTCTGAAGAGGGAGGCTGAGCAGAGCTGGAGCAGGAAGGACGAGGGTGTCCCTTCAGCCCTGCTGCCCCTGTGCACACTCAGGCCCTGCCTCCCGGTGCCCTGGCGTCTGTGTGTGGAGGGTGAGAGAGTGTGGAGGGCTGGTGGTCCAAGTGTGGTGAGGTTGGGGTGTGGCTCTGGCTGTCCAGGAGCCTGCCTGGCCCTTCCTGGGGTCCCACAGTCAATGTCCTCACCTACTTCTCTGGGCTGGGTGGGTCCGGCTCTGTCTTGGGGTTTCCCCCCCCATTTCAGTCACTTCCTACTTCTCTGTAGCTTTCCAGCTTCCGAAATTTTCTTACATGCCTTTTTTCCTTTTGTCTCCCCCTGATATCCACTTAGGCCTAAAAAACTGCTCCCATCATTTGGAAGGGAGGACTGTATGCCCTGTCCATCCCGTCATGTGGAAGGGAGGCGTCCGTGCCCCGTGTGTCCCGTCAAGTGGAAGGGAGGTGTGGGTGTCCCATCTGTCCTGTCTCCTGGAAGGGAGGAGTGTGTGACCCGTCCGTCCCATCACTTGGAAGGGAGCCGTGAGTGCCCCTTCTGTCCAATATTTTATATTTATAAAATAAATTAGAAATGTAAAATAAAATTGTCATAAAAATAGTCTGAAAACATTTTTAAATGGTAAAAAATTTAAAAATTAAAAAAAGGACTGAAATTGCCTCTAATAATATGAATTACCAATACTAAATAATAATTTAAAAACCCCAAATGAAAGGATATGCTCTTTTGGATAAATAATTTCCCCCACATTTTTATTTACTTATTAATTTTATTTAATTTTTTAAGTTAAATCATAAGTGTGTACAATTATAGGGTACAATGTGCTGATTTAGTATATGATGTGGAATGCTTAAATCAGGTTAATTAACATAACCACCATCTCATTTACTTATTTGTTGTGGTAGGACATTTATTCTATACTCTCAGTAGTTTTGAAATGTACCGTTGTATTATGCATAATAGGTGAGGTCCCACCAAATATCCTCCCTCCTCCTGGCCTTCCCCCTGCCCTCCACTCTCCCACCTCTCCCCTCTTTTTTTCTGGACTATAGTTGTGTTTTACCATTCAAATGGATGTGTAGGTGATGATATATTGGTTTCATAATAGTATTGAGTACATTGAATACTTTTTTTTCCATTCTTGAGATACTTGACTAAAAAGAATGTGTTTCAGTTCCATCCAGGTAAACATAAAGACTGTAAAGTCTCCATCCTTTTCATGGCTAAGTAGTATTCCATGGTGTATATATTCCACAATTTGTTAATCCATTCATTGGCATTTGGACTGTTTCCATGACTCGGCAATTATGAATTGGGCTGTGATAAAAATTCTGGTGCAAATGTCTTTGTTGTAATATGATTTTTGATCATCTGGGTAGATACTTAGTAGAGGAATTACAAGATACTTAGAGGAATTACAAGATCCAATGGTAGATCAACTTTTCGTTCCTTGAGAATTCTCCAAACTTCTTTCCACAAAGGCCATATTACAATCCCACCGCAGTGAAGAAGTGTTCCCTTCTCTCCACATCCATGCCAACATCTATAGTTTTGGGATTTTTGCTGTGTGGGCTAATCTTACTAGAGTTAGGTGGTATCTCAAAGTGGTTTTGATTTGCATTTCTCTGATGATTAAAGATGTTGACCATTTTTTCAACAGGGTGTTTTTGGCCATTTGCCTGTCATCTTCAGAAAAGTTTTATGTTGACAGCCTCCACATTACAGGCAGTCAGAAGCCCCAAGCCCTTACACAGCCCAGTTCTCCCTCACCTAACACCAAGCTGATATTGAACATCCTGCAAAGTTAATTGCATTGTCTGAATTCAGCAGTGATTTCTGTGGTCTCTGTGAACTAATTTGCTTCCTTCTCGATAACAGATGTAATCTGAATTGTCGTTATTTTGTTATAAATCAGGATATATTTTCATGAATACACTTTTTGACTCTTTTTTTTTTTTTGAGATAGTCTTACTTTGTCACTTGGAGCAGTGGCGTCACAGCTCACAGCAACCTCAAACTCCTGTGCTCAAATGATCCCATTGCCTCAAGCCTCTGGAGTAGCTGGAACTACAGGCACCTGCCACAATGCCAGGAGGACTCTTTTTGTAGCTATTTGGACATCCTGCAGAGCTGGAAGATAGGTGTCTTGCTCTGTTGCATATGTTTCAGTAAATCATGATAAAAATTGGCTTTATAGTTCAACAAAGTACTTGAAGATGCTCAAACATGTAAAAGGATGAATAATTACTGAGGATATAGGGGAGAAAGGCTCAGAGTGCCTAAACAAACAAGAGCCTTACTGAGGAGGGTGGAGCCCGAGAGCCACAGACAGGTGCTGTGTGATTCTCTGCTCTGCCAGCGCCTCCAGCTGCGCCAGGCCGGCCGAGTGCCCGCGGCCTTCCGTTCCATGTCCCCTGGGCACAGATGTCCTGCTCGCTCATTATGCAGTGTTCTCCCGTGCACTCCTGTGTGAGCCTTAGGCACACAGCCTACATTTGCTGAACGTAATGACCCCCCTTTCTAAGCTCTGGAAGATAAGCCCGTGTGCCTGTTCTGCATGGAGTTGGCACCTGTAGAAACCTCATTAGCTTTGGTGCCCTCCCAGTTACATTACTTTGCAGATTCTCTGTGAGAAAGCACTCAAACATATAGAACTAGGAACAAAATGGCCTGAAATCATAGAACTGAATCCTGACTTTCAGATAGTGTTTTATAGAAATAAATGGGGTTCAGAAATTTGCCTGGTATGGGGGCAAAACCAGCCAAGACCAAGAAGCCTATGGCTTCCCTTGCTGATGCCAGAGAGAGCTCCTGCTGTGAGGCTGCTGCGGAGCTGGTTGGTGAAGGCTGCCTCACCACAGGTAAAATCCAGCTGCCAGTGTAAAGGAAAGGATATTTCTCACATTGCTGTTTCCATTACCATATCGCCTGGGTAATAGGCTATTTTTCTGAAATACTCAAGTATTTTTATCTTTGTATGATGCATTTTAGGGAAGAGTTAATGAAATGCTATCCTGGCCTGTGTGCTGGGGAGAGAGGGAAGGGAAGGATTTCTGAAGGGAATTCAAAGCTTTCTTGATTGGGGTATCTTCTTACACCACTTTCTATTGGCATCAATTGCTTCTGTGTGGTCCACGCTGCTCCAGAGTTTCCTGGAAAGCTGTATCTCCATTGCTATTTTAAAACTTTTTTTCCCCCTAAAGGCAGCCTCATATAAAGAAAGGAGAAAAGGACCCCTGGGTTGGGAGAAGAGGGTGGAAAATGCAAAATTAGTTTAGACTATCTGGGTTTAGAATAGGGTGGTTGCTGTGAGTGTACTCAGTTCTCGTTGTCTTTCCCTGAACACGCCTTGTACCTTGATTAGTCACTCTTGGCAGGGATCCGTGTTTATTAGCTCTGTACCCGATATATTCTACAGGTTTCCTTTCATGAATGGAAAGGAAAACTTGGCTTCTGGACATGATGATAACAGATAGATTGCAATAAATCTGGGCTGTGTAAAGGCAGGTTCAGCCAGACCGGTCATTCCGACGGTGTGTATCTCCCACACTGGAACTGCGTCCCCTCACAATGGCACAGGTGTCCCCTATCAGCTCTGGAGGGGTGGTTTCCGCTGTGAATGGAGCGGTTTCATGTTTGGCTTTGTGGCACAGAGCATTCTTAGGAAACATTAAACCTTAACTTGGGAAACACTAGAATGAGATTAAAGTATTGTGAATAAGTCGTAAGTAACTGCACAGTGCTTTCCTTTTGGTTTGGGGATCAAGCTTGAAGAATTGGCAGGGCAGTGAGTCAGCAGACGAGCACATACACACATTTTTCTGGGTGAAACGACCCATATTCTCATCACGTCTCGAAGTTTCAAAGGTTTAAGAATTTGATTATCTCAAGCCCAGGCAGCAGTCCCTACCATGTTTCAATAGTTTCCAAGAAGTGCAACATTGCAGGAGAGAATTCCAGACCCTGAAATTCAAATTGAGTTGAATTCTGCTCCTACCACTTCTGAGTTGTATAAATCTGGGCAAGTTCTGTGATCGCCTAAGGTCTTACTATTATCCCCTGCACACTCATCCTTTCATGGTTTCTGTGAGGGTTAATTAGATAAAGTATTTAAAATACTCAGAACATTCCCATTGTTTTTAAAATTTTCTGTTAAGAACTTAAATTATGTTGTCATAAAACTTGCCCTAAGGCATCTTAAGGAGGAAGATTAAATTTGTTTTAATTATTTTATTGAGCACAGGACAGATTTAAATTCTATGTTACTTAAGGATATTAAAATAGGCTAGAGATCTCTTGAGCAAAATGCTCCAATACACAATTCCACCATCGTCCGCTCTCCAGTGTGACCTGTTAGCCACGGCTCGCAGCTCTGGCCCAGGTGAGCTTGGCCTGTGCTGCCCTCCGCACAGACTCTCTGCTCCTTCCTTTGACTGACAGGTTTCTGGCAATGTAGAGCTCAGGCTAAAAGCATGGGACTGATGTGGGGATCACGCATAGTTTGCCCATGGCTGAAGGAAACAAAATAAAAGGAAGAAGAAGGTCATCTGAATGAAGAAGTGGACTGCGGCACAGAGAGCCCAGCACTGACTGTGCTCTGGCCAGGCAGCGGGAGGTAACTTGAAAGCACAGATTTCTCCTAAGAAATTTGAAGGGATTGGTTAGACCCCTGTTCCTGGGAGTAAGTAAAAACTAGGAGAAAATATTAATAAAACAAGAGACTGGCAGGTGACTGGTGGCTGGGGGTCATGCTCAGACTATGGACAGTGGTCCTCTCTCATTCAATTGACACTCACAATGATGACAGAGGTAATTTTTTGGAGTCATTGAATCAACAAAGAAACATTTGGTTAAATTTCACATATTGGAGTAGGAAAATAGCTGACAACATTTCTCTAGCTTAACACAAATTAGCCAGAAATAATAATTACATTATAAATGTCTATAACAAATTAAAATCCTTTTGCAGTTTTACCATAGAAAAACAGTGAGCCATGGGCATGATAAAACAGTGTACTGACAGCCTAGGACGGGACGTTGGCTTAAATATGTGAGAATAGCTAGAAACTAGTCCAGTTTCTCTTGCTGTTCTTTATTGTAACTATCATCAGTGACAGAAATGTAAATTCTGGATCCGTAAGCTGTATATGAGATTGGGTCCTACACACTTACTAACACACACACACACACAATTCCAAGAGAAGGGAGCTTCCTCCTGCATCCTGTAGGAACTTCCTGGAAAGCCTAGCTGATGTCTTCCTGGTTAACTTTGAACCAAGTTAATGTACTTGGATATTCTTCCTAACATAGCCCTTACCACGCCAGTGATAACTTTCTTGGGGACTCAAAAATAAAAGTCATACTGTTTCTTAGCTGTTTAAATAAATGTATAGTTTTTCTCCAAAAAATGGGACCTGATTATTTCCTTAAATTCCATTCCAAACTAAAATTTGGCTTGAAGGAGTTGTGAATTAATACAGATTTTAAAGGGCTTTGGAAGGCCGAAACCCTGCCTGATCTGTCAGAATCTTGGACAAATACATTGCGTTTATCTTTTTGGAATTCCCAGAGGATTCTGGAGTTGGTATATAGAAGATGTGCTGAGATTCTTGAGTCCAAGGCATTGAAGGCCAAGGAGCTTTCTTTTACCCCTCTGGAGGAAGTAAAGTGGACTCGCCAGTATTGTAATATCTGGATTCTGGTCCTGATTTTTGTGCTTAGGAGACCTGGCTGAGACATTTGGCCTCTTTGATTTTTATTCCTCATCTGTAGAATGGGATTCATTAAGGCTACTCTCTGATCTCCATTTCTGCAGTGGATGAGGGCAAATAAATGAACAAGTTTTCAGTCTTTTGAGTTCTATAGAAAAATGCACAATATCAAATATTTCATCCATCGACTTCCAGAACTCTCAATAAAATAGAAAGTAAAAAATCTTTAGTGGTAAATATTTTTTAAAGGCGGCATGTGAGCTTTGAATGTAAATTTCCTTCTTTGGCTCATCTTAGAAGGAGGCAGTGGTATATGGGATTTGTTTACTTTGTCTTTAATTTACATTAAAGTTTCCTAATAGTAATCCCTATTTACCTAATCGCGCGCAGCTGCTTTGCTCACCTGTGTTTCTGGACCCATAGGCAGGCCCTAAATAGTTTTATTGTAATTTCCTTCTAAGTCCTCAAGACCAGGAGGAACGTGTTAAGTACTTAACAGAGGCTGGGGCTTTGGAATTTGAAGGCGACCTCTCAGACTGGGCTCCCTTC
This sequence comes from Loris lydekkerianus, assembly GCA_963574355.1. Lineage (NCBI taxonomy): Eukaryota > Metazoa > Chordata > Mammalia > Primates > Lorisidae > Loris > Loris lydekkerianus. The sequence goes on from CAUYPK010112459.1 coordinate 13,841, forward strand.
AGGAAGAGGTACATTTTCCCGTCTTTCCACGGTTGATAGACACCACTTTCCTGATAAAAATGTGAAGTTTCTTTCCCCGCCCCCCAGCTTGGGACAGGCTGGGACAGGATGGCTTCCTCACCCTCAGCAGGCCGCCCCAGACTTTGTAGGTGCAGCCCTCCACCCTGAAAATTCATGGCCAGGGCAGTGGACTAGATGGAGGGTAAAAATCAGACTTGGATTTTCTGGATTGTTCTTTCCCCAGCACCCTGACAGATCAATTGATTCATTGTTCTTAAAAATCTTCAGTCTTTTGGCTTTCCATGTGAGACAGAATTAGGGCTTTTTCCTGTAAAGTTATAAGCCAAGGCTAAACTATTTCAGCAATGTTGTCCGCAGTGGATATTATCCAGAGCCTGGGTGTGCAAAACTTTCTTGGTCTCTAAAGCAGTCTCTGCGGATGAGTTCACAATCTCCACAATCTCTGCACATTGAGTAGACACCTGGGAGGCTTGGACAGAGCTGTTTAAAGCAGCCACTTATGTGTGCCCGACAGCCAGCCACATGGCCCCAGCCTTGCTGAGGGTCAAGGCTGCAGTTAAGTCAGAGTGGATTGACCTGGGCAGAGTTGCCTGGGCCGGGCTGCCGGGGCCCAATGTCAGACCAACTGGCATTAGAGTCAGAGGTCCAGAAGAACAGGGCAGGGCCAGGCCAACACTTGGCTATATATACATATAAAATATATATATATGTATACACTTGGCCTGGCCCTTCGGATGAGCAAGGTCTCCAGGCCGGTCCTGTGCGGACTAGCCTAAGTCCCAGGGCGGGAGGAGGGCGCAGTGTGCTCCGTGGCCGGGTACACACCCGTGTGCGTGTGAGCGCGGGAGGAGGAGGCACGTGAACAGCGCTAACCAGCGACACGCAGCCCTCCTGGCTCCTCCGCCCGCCTCCCCTTCTCGGGACCTGCGCCCAGGGCGGCCTCCTGGCCCCCAGCAGGCAAAGGAGCGGAGCTCGGCGGGCGGCGGGCGCGGGGAGGTGGGGCTGGGGGAGGAGAGGAGGAGGGAGGCGGGCGGGAGGGGAGGATCCGGGAAGTTCCAGGGGTATTTGACAGGAGCAGCGAAGCTGCGCTGGACGCGGAGGACCGCACCGGAGCCTGCGGGGAGCTGGTCAGGTCTGGACCGTCCGCAGCGGTGCGGGGAGAGGTCGCGCAGCAGTTCCGGCCGCGCTTGTCCACTCGGCTCTCCAGGGCCGGCGTGCCAGGGCGCAGGGCGCGGCCACTGCTCAGTGTCGCCCGCGCCCTCCGGGCGGAGAGCCCTGCCGTCCCCTGCGTGGCCACCATGCTGCTTCCCCAGCTCTGCTGGCTGCCGCTGCTCGCGGGGCTGCTGCCGCTGGCGTCCGCGCAGAAGTTTTCAGCGCTCACGGTAAGACTGGACTGCCGGGTCCTGGCCATTGAGCCATGCAGTCTCATGCCGCTGGCCCCAGCAGGGTCCCTGCGATCCATCCCGATGGAAGCACCAGGGCCACGGGCGCAGGTGGCCTTGGGGCGATGGCGGCTCCGGTCGCCAGCTGGAGCAGGTGGGACCAGGCAGGTTCCGTGGCGTGCGCGCCTGGGCTCTGCGGCCACCTGGCTGAGATGGTTGCTGGGGTAGGTCTTGTCGGGGCCCTGCCCGGGCTGCAGCGGGTCCCTCCAGTGCTGCCCTCTCGGAGCCCTGCCTGTCTCAGCCAGCTGTGCTGGACGCTCAGGGTCCTACCAGCCGCAGGTGAGTGGGAGTTTGGGGTGCGCCAGAGCGCCCTGCGGCTGCAGGTCACTGGTGGGCGGGGCCTGCGGGGTAGCCAGAGGGTCTCCGAGCGCCGGCGCCCTCGGGGCAGACCTTCCCGGGGAGGCCCACCGGGACCGGGGCCACGCCACCCCACGCGGCTAGTCTGTGGGTCTCAGCCGGCGCGCGGCGCGGACCCAGGGGCCGCCTGCTGGCTGAATGAAGGGGATACTGGCCACGAGCCGCACTGTGGACCTGACCTCCCAGGGAAACTCCAGGCGAGCCGGAGCTAGAATCAGATGGCATTAAAAATAGAGATTAGCTTTTCATTTGTCCAAGTGCGAACAGAGAAACGGCCCGGGGGCCTTTGATTTCTTCCTGGGACAGAAGCTGGAGAGCGGAGGCTGCTACTCCGCAGCCCGGGCCTCGCCTTCCCGGCGCAGGGATGCTGCGCGCTCCCGAGCGCGGGTCACCGCGGCCGCCCGCCCGTCCGCCCTGCGGTTCCTTTCTTAGCTGCAGCTTCTGTGAGACGCGCCCGGCCAGGAGAGGCTCGCGGTGCCCAGCACGGAGCTCTGCGCGGGGGTCCGAGCCAGGCCCAGGCGGGCCGAGGCCCGTGTCTGCAGCGCCCAGCTGGGGCGGACCGCGTGGGCCCGCAGTGTTTGCGAACCGTAGTCAATGCAACCTCCACAAACGACAGGATTCCACTTAAATGTGTCTTTGAACAAGTGCTTGAGAAAACACGAGGTGGGGAGGACGCCCTGGTGGAGAGGCGCTTTTAAGTGGCCAGGACTTGTCCTGAAGGTGTTTGTGTATTGAAAATAACACTGTGAAAAAGCTGCGGGCAGGGTCTGCTTTTCAGCGAGTCTGAAGCGGTTGTGGGCGCCTTTCCCCTGCTCTCTCTTTTCTTTCCCTTCTCTTTGTTTCCTTTCTCTCTTTCCCTCCTTCCTTCCTTCCCAGCAGTGTGAGGGGATGCAGTTCATGAGTTCATTGTTCATACCTAAAATTCTTCTGTGCAGCCCTCAGTGGCTGTCTCGTGTCTCACAAATGACTTGTAGATTAGAAACTGCCAAATGGGAGCTTGGAGGGAGTTTTCACAGGCTGGGGGCTCAGTACCCCCTGCAGAGCTTCTGTCTTCCCAGAAGGGACCCTCAGGTACGCTACGGTCTGTGCTCATCCTGTGTGCTCAGGAACGTCTATGGTCTGTGCTCATCCCTGTACCATCTGCACCCCGACACACACATAAATGCAGACCCCTCCCCCCAAAGTGCATCCACGGTGGTGAGAAACTGAGACCAGGTCTGAAAAAGAGATGGTAGCATTTCCTCCTAGAGCTGTAGCAGGGGGTACAGTTAACCCCAGATTTTCTGCAAGTGCAAAAAGTAGTCTGTCCTCTGCCTGCTGCCCTGGGGGGAGGCTCCAGGCTTGGGCCCACCTGGCAAGGAAGAGTCAGGTAATGGGGACAGTTTCAAAGGCAGCAGATCTCCCTGTCCTCTCCACACCCCTTCCTTGCTGTTCAGTTTCACTCTCACCTTGGCCTCTGAGAGTGCTCTGGGCATCACCTGGGCTGCTGTGCCAAAGCCGCCTGTGGGGGCCCGGTGGGGGCTGACACCCACTGACTGCACTCCCCAAGAACACTCTGCCTTTAGATTACCCTTGAAGATACGATAGGATGCCTTTTCTGCATCCAGGAGAGAAGTTTAAAGCCATAAAATACTTTGGTGTACCACTTCCCACCCACTCCCCAATCTAGAAAATCAGGAATTAGTTGGTTACAAAGTACATGAAGTAAGAATGAGATTTGACTGGTCACTAAACATGGTGTGTGTGTGTGTGTGTGTGTGTGTGTGTGTGAAATATATATGTGCTACCCTTTCAAATCACTTGCTGGTGTTTAGAAATTTCTTTTGTTTCCAGAGACCTTTATTCAAAGAAAGGCCTGTTTGTAAGATCTACTTCCCTTCTAAGCTTTGCCTCTGGCTTTACTGATCAGAGGGGCAGTCTCGGCCGCAGGGGGCAGGGGGCAGGGGGCAGGGGGCAGGTGTCCCGGCTCCTCTTGCTGCCTCCCTCAGGCAAGTTACTTCCATTTTCCTGACCTTCCGTTATCTTCATCTGTAAACTGCAGATAAAGTCACAATATCTCTTTGTGATGTGATGAGGATTAGAGGTAAGTCTCTTAATATGCCCAATGCATATTATTTCCCCAATTAACATCAGTTTTGATGGAAGCCCTGCCTCTGGTCTAGATGAGAGAGTCTTAAATGCCGTAATTATCCATTTACACAGTGTTATTCAGGTGCATTTTGAATTGGCTTTACATTGGATTTTCTTTCTTGGGTACTCAGAATGCCTGCCTGGGCTCTTGGTGAGTGAGCTCAATTGAGGTGAGTTGTGGAGACTCACCAGGTAAATGAGAAAAACAAGATTCTCTGCATCCTTCTGTTCCATCTGTTTCTCCCAGTCTAGAAATAGAGAAACTCCTCGGCTTCTTTGGAGGCACACCAGGCTTCTCAAGGGCCCGTGTCTTTTCTCTCCATGAAGAACATGTGCGGGGTGTGAGCACAGCGTTGGGGGATGTGCCATTGGCGTGACCCCCCCAGACTGTTGTTAACCACTGAGAGAAGCTTCTTTGGTGATTATCTTTGTTCTCTCCCTGGGGGAGAAAAAAGTCATTCCTTATAAATGGCACTATAAGGGCCTTGTCGTCTTTCCCTGTGACTTCCCGATGGCTTTGCATCATCTGCTGGTCATCTCCCAGACCCTGTTGTCACTTCAGTCAACATTGGCATTCTTAAGCGGGTCTAACAGGTGCTAATTTGGATCCAAGTCTGTTTGTCCTTTAAGAAGTGGGAACAGTCCAAGGCCATTTTCCTTTAACTCTCTCAAATGACTGAGACAGGCAACAATTTCTAGTGTAAATTGTTTGGGTATGTAATTATGGTTTTCAAAGAGAAAATGGACATGATCACAGCCTTCCAACTCAGTCATAGATGTGGTCATGTGAATTTTGATGTCCCAACCAGCAAGCTGATTCCTAGATATTCCTTCAGGAGCAATGAGGAACAACATTACCCTGGGTCAAACCTGTTGACTGGTTTCAGAAGTGACTAAGCAGCGTTTTGTCCGTACCTAGAATGCTGAACTCATGTCTTCTCTTGGTGCCAACACTAATGATTTCCTACATCCATGTCAAGACTTCTGCAAAGGCATTGCTTTCTCCACATTCAGGGTCAGGGAAACTGAGAGCTCTCTCAGAGAGCCTTGGATACAAAGCTGTTCAGACAGGGCGGTGCCTGTGGCTCAAAGGAATAGAGCACCAGCCCCATGTACCAGAGGTGGCGGGTTCAAACCCAGCCCCGGCCAAAAAACAAACAAAGCTGTTCAGACACTTCTAAGTTCAACCTGCAATTGTTTTTCTTTCTTCAGGGGACATTCTCTGTACTACCTTTATGTCATCTGAGGAACTTCCAGTTCTGCATGGCCTTTTCTTACCTCAAAGCATAGCTGACCTCCATTCTGAACCATCACCTCCTCGCTCAGGGTCTGGCACACAGGGGTGGTCTGCTGCTGGCCCGGGAGAATGTGTAACAAGGCCACCCCTGGTTGTGTTACTCACACTGAAAGACAACAATATTTATCTACTTATAAACTTTTTTTTAAAATTGAGACAGTGTCTCACTTTGTCACTCTCCGTAGAGTGCCATGGCATCACAGCTCACAGCAACCTCTAACTCTTGGGTTCAAGTGATTCTCTTGCCTCAGCCTCCCAAGTAGCTGGGACTATAGGTTCCCCCACACACACACAACACCCGGCTATTTTTACAGATGGGATCTCACTTTAGCTCAGGCTGGTCTTGAACTCATGAGCTCAGGCGATCTACCCGCGTTGGTCTCCCAGAGTGCTGGGATTACAGGTATGACACATATAACTTTTAAAAAAGTTTCATTATTGGCAAGTCTGTGACAGCATCTAATACTGATCTTGCTGAAACATCAAAAGTAAAAACGCTCTTTCATTTCTAAAGCAGTCGTGGTGTGGGATGAATGCGTCACCCTGTTTGATGTTGATCTTACACAGTGCTGGATACTCAGGGAGTTATTGTGTTTTCCCCTTTTTCTTCAACTCAAGTGTGTTGAGTGCACGTGATGCCCTGGGGAGGCCCAGTTCACTCATTAGGAGAAGATGGGCCCCAATCTGGTTCTGGAGGGCAGTAAACACAGACTGAAATTTTCCACTTAGAAACCCATTCATGCAGCACTGAAAACCCCAACATTTGGAAGAGTCCCTAATTTTGATGTGAAATCAAGACTATAAATAAAACCATGAGAAACCTCAAGCCCCAACAAGTTGTGCAGGAAGTGAACATGGGTGTAAAGTCAGTGCCAGGGCTCAGGACAGAACCAAGTTCTAAGCCGTTCTCCATGAAAACAAGCGTTGGTGACAATCTGGGGTTGTGGGACGCTAAGTTGGAGCTCGCTTGTAATATTCGCATATTTTTGAATTAAACGATGCACCATTTCACATGTACAAGACACAAGCTTATGGTAAGTTTCTAGCAAGACTTTGAAGTTAAAGAAAAATTAAGAAATAATTTCTTTTTTGCCTGAGTTTATTCATAGAAGATTAGAACTATCACCTTTATGCTTCCCAAGTTGATGGTATTGAGGAATGGAATAAGATTCCACCACTAGTCACTGTGTTCCTTCAAAGTGTGAGCAAAGGTAATATATGGAGCAATTATCTGTAGCCCACAAAAAGGAAAGATTTCAGAATGTAAATTGTTTCTTTACTCATAATTTCATATGGGCTAAGTAATTTAAAGTGAAAACAATAGATATTCTCATGTGACGGTCTGAGGATGACTTCTGTTTGATGAGCCATCGTTACATGTAGATTTTTATTATGTATAGCACAGTGTGGCAAAATCATCAATTTAAATGCCATCGAAGGGAAGGGGCGGGTCAGCACAGCAGGTGCGCTGCTCTGTCTCCTCCAGCGTGCATCTTTTCTTGCCTCAACTTCTTCTTGTCCCTGTCACCTGTTCTTTCTCTTTCTGCCAAAATTGTAAGGAACTCCCTTTGCTTCTCCTGTTGCTACTATACTGACCGTCAGTGTTACTATTTCTATGCAGCATTAGCTGAGATTCTATAAGGGGTTTGTTTCTTAGTTTCTGTTTCTCACGTTCTTTCTGCTAAAGGTGTTTATTAGATCCCCTCCACAGAGGCCCTGTCCTGGGCTGAGCTTCTCTGGGGAGAGGGCCCCTGTGGTCATCCTACCCCCAGTCTGGTCTTACCAAGGCCATCCTTACCAAGCCACAAGTACAGGGCAGAGTTTGTGGGGAAGGGAGTGGGCAAACTATTAACATTTGAGGTTGCCAGCAGAGTCTTACAGTAATGACAAAGTTTCGGGAAGCATGAAGAGTTGTAGGTAAACACAGCGACCTGCACGTATCTGATCCAGGGTCCAGAACACTTCACTGTGGGGCACTCTGCGAGGTCCAGCTCACTTCGGGTGTTCTGAGCCTGTTTGATTGTGGTCACTTCTAAATAACAGGTTCATCCTCTTCTTGGCAAAAAAAAAAAAAAAATTCTATAATATGTATGTTGAACTTGCCTTAGTGTGTGTGGAGTTTGTTTATCTTTTACTGTGTTCGGTAATCAAGGCTCTAAAAACACATGAATCCTCTCTCTGTACCAGGCAGGTGCAGTCATAGGGAGCCAATTTCCTTCTGGGGATTAGAGACGGTGCCTGCTTCTTAGGACTTTTCCTGCCTGGTCCATCCCATACATCAGCCCATCATGGATAAAAGATGATGGTTATCATTCCCTAGACCAGACCGAGGCATTCCAATATTCTTGAGTAAGGATAAAAGTAATTAATGATATTGAGGGCTGAGTTGTGAAAGAGAAAAATACCCCTGCCCTACGAAGAAGCTCTTTGGTGTTCTGTCCCATGAAAGCCGCCTGGAGCTGGACGAGGAGAGCCCTGGTGGGAAGGCCTCAGGAGCAACAGAGAAGGCCTGGCCACCTCCACGGAGCCTCGTGGAGGCCCTACTGGCTGCTGTCCTCCCTGGAACACCATGCTCGTGTCTCTGGTGATAAGTACGTTGAGTCCCTGCTTCATATTTATGTTTAAGGAAAAGTTAAAAGGACTAATAAATGTATTTATAGCATTTTGAGAGATGATAGACAGGTACATTATTGGAGTGAGTAGGCTGGAAATTCTATCTTCTGAAGGTACTTTTATAGTTCAGGGCAGTAAGATTGGTATTACCTTAGAGGGGTCTCCCTGTTTGGCAAAAAAATTCAGCAAATCTTTTCCAAGTTCATGATTTTATTATGCTACGATTGTGCTGATTATTGTAGGCCTAATAAGCAACTGAAAACCTAACCCAATGTTCAATTTTTAATCTCTAATTATCTTTTTTCCTTTTCTCACATCTAACCACCTTTTGGGCTCCAGAAGAAGACAGACTTGCCTTTTCCTCATGGCTTCTGTTTACTGCGTTCCATTTGCTAATGTTTATGTAACAGTTTTTCTCTTCACATGATTTTTATTCAAATGCTTTCCCTTTTTTTTTTTTTTTTACTATGCCACAATTTTTTATAATATTAAGAAAATATATAGAGTAGAACCTCCATAGCTGGCACCTCCCTACACTGACCACTTCCTTGGGTGGACCTAATTTTCCTAGACAGGCCATGTACCTGCCAGCACGGCACTTGGTCCTCACGCTGCCCACCTCGGCATATTGGCTGGTTAAAGTCCCTTAGGTGGTCAACTCATGGAGATCCCACTATCTGTCTAAAGTAAGTATCACAGAATTACAACCTTCTATCACATTTATATTGATCACAATACTATTCTGCCTTACATTAGAAATCAAATTGCAGTAAAAAGGCCTCATAAGATATAGTCAGTTGTATTTATAAGAAAGAATTACATAGGAGGTAGAAATTTCAAAATAATAAAGAAAATTGCATATATACTTATAATTTAAAAAATAATTTTAGTGATTTGAATGAAAATAATTGTGCAGAATTTAGTGTATATATTTTCGTTTTCAGTTGCATATTCATTCATTCCAAAATAGAATGTGGGGCTGTGTAATCAAGAATCTGGAAGAATCCAGTATAATGAAAATAAATTTTAAAAATCGTCCCTTGAGGAAAGGCTAGTGTTGTCCCCTTCTGTGGTAGCTGAAGGCTCAGGGCTGTCTGGGAAATGGCAGTTTGGGAGTTCACAGCCAGCTCTGGGCAGGGAGGCTCCAGCGCAGCCCCTGTGTGGGCAGCTGCCCTGGGCTCTCTGCTGTGCTGACTTCAGAGGGGCTGGGCTTTCCCACCGTACTTTCATGTCGGGAAATAATCAAGTGAAGTATGTTAATTTACCCATTTTAGGAAGGGTTGTCATGGTCTCCACAGTGAGATGGCTGCTGAAAGCAAAAACAGACAGTGCCATGGTCATACCACCCCTGAGTGGGACGAGCGCTGGCGTCCTGGAGTCCTGTGTCCTCCAGTGAAGACAAGTGTCAGTGAATACGGTGGCTTCTCCTTGCTGAGATGGGCTTCTCTAACGGGGGAGGGGGAGAAGAGTGAGGACAAAGGGGCGAAGCCTGGAGGTGACGGCAGCACTTTCTGTTCAGCTGAACGGAACAACATGTCACCACGGCCCTCTGCAAAGACAGCCTGGGCCTTTGTCTATAGGACAAAAACACACGTAAAGTTTTAAACATTGAAAAAGAGGGAGGATGTGAGCACCCTGGTGCCTGCACTCTCCTTGGGCCTACGTAAGAAGTCACCATCAAGGGTTCTCAGGAGCTTCGCTGCGGTGTGGCTGAGAGTCCTGTCATCTGCACAAAGCGCATCTATTAATGAATGAACAAGCTACTGCTGTTCTCTGCTCCAAGGGCTGTTTGTTGAAGTATTTAAGGAGGACAGGACCCCTTCCCAGTACGTCTGTTTTTGCCTCATTCCTCTGCCCCTTCTAAGGTCCTACTCTCTCCAGCACTCCGAGTGCTTCAGGGAGGTGCTCAGGAGGGGTGGGTGGTGTCACCACTGAAGTCAGGTCACCACTGAAGCTTCAGGAAGGTGCTCAGGAGGGGTGGGTGGTGTCACCACTGAAGTCAGGTCACCACTGAACCTTCAGGGAGGTGCTCAGGAGGGGTGGGTGGTGTCACCACTGAAGTCAGGTGTGTCACTGAAGTGACTTTCTCTCTGCAGGAGTCATCTCAGAGCCTGAGGGCATATTTCGCAACTTGGGTCCACCAGGCTCCAGCTGGTCCACATCCTTTTAAGAATGTAGCCCTCAATACCAGACACAACATTTCACAAGCAATTGGCCACTACATACAAAAAATAACCTTTCACAGTGGCACTAGTTTGCGGCTGGCTAGTGTTTCTAAGTGATTCACCAAATTCAAGATTCTGTTAGACCAGTCTCTGCCAGTAGGTTTTTAAAAAATATTTTGAACCTATACAAGGTACTTTATATATTATGCCTATTAAAACTAAATTTTCATCTTGATTCTATTATCCTAAGCTGGAAATGCCCCTGTAGTTGATGCCAATGTGTTGAGTAGTCCTGTTTCTTCCTGTAAATGTATCAGCCTTAGTGTACCCGAGGGCCGGGCGTGGCCAGGACGCACCACTGGGAGGGGAGAGGGAGGGTTCATTTCCGTTTGCTGCGTTGATTCCTTGCCCTGGGAATAGCCCCGGAGACCTGGAGACCTCTGTTTCTCCTGCCTATAGCTCCCCCTCTTCATAATCAGCGATTCAAAAATCATGAATAAAGTCCTAAATTGGACTCCGGAGTGTGTACCTGGAAATGTTACTCTACAGTCTTACACTAATCCAATAATTGACAGCTTGAGAACACCAGCTCCTGATTCTCATACCTGTCTCCTCTACCCTACCCCTTCATTCCACCATAGGCACAGGCTATTTTCTGGAACATGGATGTGTTCTTCTAAGTAAGAGGACAGCTGCATCTGCTACCAGGGATGAAGAGGCCTGGACTCAATAGTAATCCGTCTCTGCACTCTGTACCTTTCTTTTCTAACATATGACAGGGACAGCTTTCTGTGCTTTCATAGATGGCAACTCACTTGTCCTCCTACCATCCTGCCAAGTAGCTGTATGTGTGTGTGTGTGTGTGTGTGTGTGTGTGTGTTTCTCCTGGGTATATGCACATTAGATTTTTGTAAATGCCTTCGGGTATAGAAAGTGAGCAATAGCTGTAACCTGAACATACATGTTTGTGAAGTTCACTCTTTGCTGGATACACAGATAGGGGCTTATGCTAATCAGTTCATTCTTAAAAGATTTATCTCTTGGAGGGAGTTGCCAAAGATAGATCTTTCTTTTTATTCAGAGATATAATCCAGGTGAAGTTGCAAATTCTTTTTTTTCTCCTGCCGTTCCTCCTTCCTTTTACACCACACTCACAACACCCAGGTGTAAGCACTCAGCGGGTGGGGAGGAAGCCCTCTTCCTTCTCTGGAAGCTGCCGTTCCTGGCGTTTTTTGAATCAACCACAGGAGGGAGCTCCAGAGGAGGTAAGTGCCATCCTTAGGGGGGTCTGAAGGTGGGTTTGGGGTTACCACCACCAGCAGAGTTTCTGCCACACTGACTTTAAAAATAGCCTCAGGACCTGCCACTTCATATGAGTTTGAATTTCCAGTTTTAAAGGTTTGGCTTATGATGCAAAGTGCTAAATTAGGAAATTAAAAAACAGGGACATTTTTACTTGCTGTTTCTCATGACTTTATTTAGAAGTCTGGAATATGCAAGTTAAGTCCAGTATTACTACCCAACTGTCAGACAAAGTGTTAAGTTATTGTGGTAGAGTTTAGGTTTTAAAATGACCAAAATATGGAGAGGAATGTGAGGTGGGGCTGTCTGTAGGGCCTGGGCTGTTGTGGGTAGGTTCTATTTAAATCGATGGCTTAACTTATCTTATTTGCTAAATCAATATTATATTTCACTATTCTCCTATGACCAGAGTTCTCAGACATGCCATTTTTTATGATAGATTTTAGCCCAAGAGAACCATATATGCAGCAAATCAAAACGTGGTTACACAGGCTTCTGGTGTTGCTTTTCCTATTGAGGCTTCCCAATGGTCTTCACACAAGCTTTATTGAAAGAGGATTTGGGGGAGATAAGTGGCCAATCTCCATTTTATTTTAGATACTTTTTTTTTTTTTTTTGATTTTGTGTCCTGGGAAGAGTGCCCTGGTGTCTTAGCTCACAGCAACCTCAAACCCCTGGGCTCAAGCAATCCTCTTGTTTCAGCCTCCCAAGCAGCTAAGACTATAGGTGTGTGCCACCACACCAGGCTAATTTTTCTAATTTTAGTAGAGATGGGGTCTTGCTTTTGTTCTGACTGATCCTGAACTCGTGAGCTCATGCAGTCCACCTGCCTTGGCTTCCCAGAGTGCTGGGATTCCGGGTGTGACTACCAAGCCTGGTCTAGATACATTCTTACTAGGTACATTCTTAGTAGATACATTGTTCTTACATATGTTCTTGGTAGACACATTCTTATTAGAGATATTTTTGGTAGATACATTGTTCGTGCATATGTTCTTAGTAGATACCTTCTTGTTAGGTACATTCTTAGATATATCATTATTAGGTATATTCCTAGTGGACACATTCTTATTAGAGATAATGTCAGTAGACACTTTGTTCTTAGATATGTTCTTAGTAGACTCATTTTTATTGAGGCCTCAGGTGAAATGGTTAGAAACCGTTCTTCACCCTGTTCATATTTCTTTGTATCCAAAAATCTGAAGGAAAATTTTTCAAAATCATTTATGGTCCCGTTTAGATTGACATCATCATTCCTTTCCCTTGTATTTCTGTCACCTTTTTTGTTTGTTTTCTTTTTTGAAGTGCCAGACATGCCTGCAAGTTGTCTGACCAATTCTGATTCTGGAAGTCATGGGTGGAGCAGCTGGGCTGAGGTCCTCTGTGAGGTCAGTCCTGGTCTCCTTTCAAGCCTGCAGCTCATTTCTGCTCCACGGGGCCTGACAGGCTGTCCATCTCCTTGTCGACCTGGGTGACTCCGGTAATCCTGCCCAGGGCGGCAGTCAGAGCAGGGCCCTCTGCCAGCTTCAGGCAAGATGGGCTCCTCCCAGGGACTGTGAGAGCAGGGCAGGGCAGAGCCCCCGGGGATGGTCCTGGGGGCCACAGCCTCTGTCTTGCAGCAGAGTCCCCAGGGCCTGAGCAGGACACTGGGGTGGTAGGGGCTCCTGTCCTGTGGGGTTCAGGGCAGGGAGGGCATCTGTGTGTGCAGAGGTTTGCTAAGCAGCTATGGGGGACAGGGGCAGAGAAGACGCACCCTGAGAGGCTGTGGGGCCAGGGAGCCAGGGCCTGCCCTGTACTCAGGGTACGTTACTCCTGGTGGTTCTGCCTTCCCAGCTGTGCCCTCATCTCTGGGTCTCCCATCAGATCTAACAAGTGAGAAAAGAATTTCACTGGCAAAGAACGCTGGAGAGTCCAAGGCTGATCCTTCTCCGTTCTTCTTAGTCTCTCTCTCATTTTCTGTGTGTCCCTCACTCTGTCTCTTTGTTTACGTCTGTTTCCTGTCTCTCACTCTGTCTCTGTCTCTCCCTGTTTCTCTTTCTCACTCTCTGTCTTGTGTCCCTGTCCCTCTGTCATTCAGGCCCTGTCCAGTCCGTCCAGCTTGCTTGTGACCACTCCTGTGCCCTTGTGACTCTCCTCCCTGTGGCCAGCTCTCCTGCATGGCTGTGTTTGGGCAGCGTGTGTACATGTGGCCTCAGCCACCTCCTTAAAGTTTTCACATGTTGCTTTTTTTCCTAAAAGTTGCTCCCTCTGAGCAGAATCAGAGATGATAAATTTGGGGGAAGAGGTTCGTAGAGGTGGTAGAAAGGACATTGGCCACTGGCCACCCAGACCCAGGGCTGGCCCAGCAGGTGGGTGGGTGGTGGGGTGCTGCCTCAGTTTCCCTGATTGTGAGAGGCTGGCCCTTCCTGGCCTCTTGTTTCCACTTTAAAATGTTCTCACTCGTGCTCACCTTTCTTCCTTTCTCAGAATTTACTTTCTGAAAAGCATGTGATTCTTACCTTTAAAAGGTTACATAGCTGAATTAGTCATTTTTTAAAAAGCCAAGGAAAAGACACAGATTTCATCATTATATCTGGTGTATGACTCAGGACTACTGATGTCAAATGTCATAGCAAGAACAGAGAAATGGCTGCTTCCTGGGGGCAGGTCACAGACTTTATAGGGAAAGAGCTGAGTTCAGAACAGACCAACCCACCTCAACCTTGCAAAAGCAGAGAGCCCTGGGGATAAGGTCATAGGTGACAGAATCAACCTGCTCAGAGTGCCGGTGCTCAGCCACGTGGATGAAAACTAAGATGACACATTCTCTACAAACCCAGGTGAAAGTCAGGACCCAGTCACCACATCACTCCCCATATGTCAGGTATCAACCAATGAAAAGCTCAGGACTCTGGCCAGAGGGGAAACGGCTGAGCGTAGGTAGCCTTCAGGGTACACGGTGACCTGGCCACAGGGATCAGGTAGCAAAGAGAAGTGGCCCGGCAGGTCCACCCATGTCTGTCGTTCTGTCCCCCAAGACCCTTGCAGCCCGTGAGAGGGTCTTCTACAAGAACAACTTCCTGGTGCCCACTGGTGGTCACTGAAGTAGGGCTTCCTTCTTTTGGCAATCCCAGAATTGAGGCTTCAGAGTGGATGTGGGCTTCACGCATGAACTTTGCAGTGGTGCTGGACTGTCAGGGTGCCTGGGAGAAGGGTCATTATAGCCTAAGGCAGCAGTTCTCAACCTGTGGGTCTCGACCCACAGAAACTGTATTAAAGGGCTGTGGCATTAGGAAGGTTGAGAACCACTGGCCTAAGGACAGTGCTTAAAGAGTTTTGGTCAAGAAATACTGTTAACAGGAAGAGAAACTGGGATTCCCAGGAGAGGACTCTTGGTGTACCCTTTTAGGTGGTAAGGCGAGAACTTGTCCTAGAGCACAGAGGGGGAACCAGGTGGCTCAGAGGAGGAGGCATCATGTTTGTCACAGCCAGGGAGATCAGGAGACCCACACTGCTGCCTGTGAGCTGCAGGGAGAGCCACTGCTGAGCCGCGGGGCGTTCTCAGGAGTGACGTTCGGGGACAAGCGCACACATGCAGGTGGAGATGGCTGGCATTCTATGGCACACTCCAGCTTTCCTCTGACAAACGATGCATGGTTTGGAAGAGGTGGCAGAGCCTGATCTGCACGTCCTCAGACCTCCCTCATCACTGCACAGGTGGCTGACTCCCCCCTGGCTCTGTGCAGCTCTGTCCCCTGCAGATGGTGCCTCCTCTGCTGTCCACAGAGAATATTGGGAGGAAGATGTACTAGATGCTTTGAGCAAAAGCCCAGGGAGCCTCCAAGGTGGTACCATCCCCTCTCCACACTGCACAGTCAAAACCAAACTTAAAAGACACCCCTAACCCCAGGTGAGCCCTGTGCCCCACCAGCCTGCCATAAACAAGCTGGTGCAGTGTGCAGAGGCTGGGCTGAGGATCAGGCTTCAGTGACCAGGGCACTCGCATACAGACACTCCAGCTGCAGTGACTGAACACTTTTGTTCTGTCTGTGGGGTGACTTGCCATCGTGAAGGGACCTGGAGTCCTTGTCTGTACAAACACAGGGCGCTGGATCCTCACACGAGTTAGTGGTGAGATAATCTTCACGGAGCTCCAACTGGGGGCGACATGTCCCTCAAGCCGTGGTTGTGGTGGCTGCCAGGGCTGGGCCCCAGTGTGCAGCCGTGTCCCTCTGGGGTGGCCAGCATGGGGGTGAGCCAGGCCCTGGAGGCAGGATACCGGCACAGCTCAGGGACATGCTGGAGTTTCCCCACAAGGGTTTTATTTTCTTTCTTCTTCCCTTTCCAGTTGTGTGGCAGAAACCCCCCTTGCTGTGCTGCTTCCTTGTTCTCAGCGTTCTGTGGCTAATTCTGGGTGGAAAGCTCCTGCAGCCATGTGCTGTCTTTCTGGGAGAGCTGTGGACAGCTGGTGATAGCCTGTCCCAGCTGCAGGAAAATAGGTACTGCAGGTGTGTCCAGCAACATACTCTGAGTGGGTTTTAGTGCAACACGGGCCTTGTGAACTTGTTCCGAAAAGATTTAGTTGCCGGAACATTGGAGGTAATCCTGCTGGTAAGACGGGAAGGCTGGGTCTGTGCTGAGGCTTCCGTGTGCCGGGACCCTTGTGGACACTTGCACCAGAGACGCCTAGTGGCCAGCAGTCAGGAGACATAGATACCATCTTCTGGTGGGGAGGGGCCCATTGTGACTTCTGGGGGCATGTGCTGCAGGGGGTTGGCGGTGGGGGCAGCACTGCTCTGCTTGTGAGTCCCAGGCCCGCACTCACTGGAGGCTGGGCCAGCACTGGGTCAGTCTTCTGTGCTGCAAAGTGGGACAGAGTGTGCCCTCAGCCCAGTCCTGTGTGACGACAGTGTGGCCTTCTAACACCGGCACTTCACGGCTCTGGAGCAGAGTCCAGCCTTTGAGTGGGAAACAGGCACCAGGCCCAGCAGTCTGAGGCTTCAGTGCGGGGCTGCAAAGTGCGTTTGCGGCCACAGCCCACCTGGTGCTGAGCCTTGAGTTCGATGTTTGTTTTTACCTCTTTTCTTTAACTGCCAGGGCTGCTTCTTGGAACACATCCTGAACTCTGGACTGGCATAGATGTCCCCTCCACAGTGTAAGGGAAGCAAAAAGCTGGGGACATGTAGCTAGGCATATTATTATATTTACTTTCATTTTATAATAATTAAAAGCTAATTTATTTTATTAACTGTCAAAGAAATTAGCGTAATGTCAAATTTTAACTTTATGGAAATTGTGTTCAGGGCCCTGAAATGATTTACCCAGAGAAGCTCCTTGGGTCCTCACGACACACCTACCCAGGGCACATTCCAACTGTTCCCACTTCATAAATGAGAAAACTGAGACGCAGCTGGATTAAGGGATGTGCCCTGTTAATGTGATGGGTTATGTCACAGGGCCATGGGACTGGGTACGTCCCAGGCCCTGAGAGATTAAATAGGCTAGATACTCTCAGCGTGGGTTATATCAGTTAGAGGCTCAGAGCCGACAGTTTGAGCCTGGGGTTAGGCAGGGCCTAGAGTCACATGGACGTATTTTTATCAAGGTTTCAGCCTTGATTGGGTTCACAGTGGAGGAATCTGGGTCACCTACAGGAAGCACAATGTCCAAGGCCAGCCTCGAAAGGACATGTCCTCCACATCTGGAAAGGGAATTCTCCAGAGACTGAGGAGATGAGTTCATCTCATGATGCCAGGGACACTTCAAGTGAGAGTCCACGGAAGTCGACGTCCACATCCCCTCTGTCCCCACTGTGTGGAAGGGAATGCAGTCTGAGCTCAGTGAGGGCTCTGGGTGGGTGGGATCCTGGGGGAACAGTCCCAGCTCAGGCAGTTGGTGTCCACCTGATTTTTTTCCCTGGGCTTTTGTTCCCTCATCTCTCAATCAGCCACACTTCTTCCAAGCAATTGGCTTCAATTATCCTGACTGATGGACGTTCCTCTCACTGGAATTTTGAACTCTTTGGACAATCTTCAAAGATACCTTTTAATTTATTGTGCACAGATAAAATTCACTTTGACCCAGAAGGTGTTCTCAGGTGTGCTTCATTTGTCTTGACTTACAGGGTCACACTCAGAGGACTAGTCACAGACTTAAGGCCTATTATTCAAATGAGATAAATTCCCTCAACTCCAATCCTCCCGGCAGTTGTTTAGAATGAAATTTTGGGATGTTCCACTAAGGAGATTAAAGAAAACCAAGGAATATAACAACATCACAGATATCTTGAAAACAGGGAGCTGATTGAGAGCAGCGTTGCTGGGCGTGTCCGGGTGTCCCCATCCAGACTTTCCTTGTGTGTGTTTTGAAAACATTGTCATGATGGGAGTGTGTACCACATTTTTCTCCTATTTAACTGAGTGATACTAAGGGGTTGACTCACTCCAGCGTCGGTGTCAGGGCGGGAGCCAGGCCGGCAGCCCCGAGCGTGGGACCGGGACCTGCCTCTCCAATTTCCTGCCAAACTCTTTTGTGGGCTTGGGTTCAAAGTTCAGTTACGGTCACACTGTAACATTGACACTGGCCATGATTTCTGCATTCAAACTCTCCTGATATGGTACATTCATTATTCTGAAGAACTCATTTTGGTAGAAATGCATAAACAGACAAAAACATCTTCTGTTAACACCCAGGGTACAAAGTAATATGAGCACATCGTGGGTTTCCTTTGGTCAACATGCTTGTTAATAACGAGTGATCACCTGTGCGCTGGGCCAGTGGTGGAGGAGCAAGGGGACGCCCAGGCCCCGAGGCTCTGAACACAGAACCTCAGCCCGGTGTCTGTAGGGTGCACCCGCGTTAGGCGGTATTTTGGTTGGAAAAAAGGATAAGAAACATTTACCTCATTTCCTGATGGTGTTAGAGGTACTATGGATTTCAAGTGAATCACTTGAAAAATTTTATTGGATATCTTTTAGAAAAGATCTAAAAACAAACTAAGGATGAGTGTTCTAATGACTTCTCAATTGACTGTTGTGTTTGTTTTCCTAAAGCCTTCTTTACTGTTTCCTAAGAGTCTGATACTGAGTTTTAGTGCAGTTTATACATTTTGGACTCTAGCTGAAGTCTTTACCCCAGGAGGGTAGGGGTTTGCTGTTTGAGAGGAGCAGAGGCAGATCCCTGACAGCAGTGAGGGACCCTGTACACACCTCTCCTTTCCTGCAGTGCGTTTCTGTACTCTCCTGTCCTTGAACATTTTGTTCAGGGCTGCTATTATTTGAGAAGTGCTTATATTTTAAGTCAAGAGTGCAAAGCCTGTAAAGGGTCAGCTTAGCAGTGAGATGCACCGAGGCTCCCTGGGGATTCAGTTAGACCCCCTGCCTCTCACTGACTCTCTCCTTCCCTTTGGAACAGTTTTTACCCATAGAGGAGTCTTTGGGTGGTTCTCCCTGTGCAGGTCACCGTCCATTTACCAAGCTCCTTAGGAAACAAGGATTCCTTTTTCATGAGGTGTAATTAAGATCATTTCCATGTTCCATGTTCCATGCTAAGCTATAACAAATCGTCCTCGGGGAAATTTTACTTTTGCTGTGAACCTGCAATGAAGGTGCAAATGTGTCCTGGTTGGAACAGCTCCATGTCTGCCAACAGGATTGTCCCTCCTGCACTGCAGAGGCTCGGCCCCGTCCTCGGAGGTCCTTCCAGCCTCCCCTCTTCTTTGATGTTTTCCCAGCTCTTGAAGCTGGGTGCTGCCCAGGCAGGTGGCTGCGACTTTGTCTTCCTTGCTGGAATCCCAGGCCTCTGGTGGGCTCTGGCTCAGCACTTGCCCCCAGTTGATCAGGATGAAGGGCATGAAGGGTGTGGGCTGTGGTGCCACAGAGAGAGACAGGGAGGGAGAAGAGTGGGTTTAGAGGACGTGAGGAGGAACGTTTGGGTTCAGGAGTCCCTGTGTTACTGGGGCCGTCCATCCCTTCGGGAACAGACTTGGCCTCTGGTGCTTTGATTCGCTTTGCCAACTCTCCGTGTAAAGCTGAGTGACTCAGCAAGAGGTCGAGGCAAGAACTGCCCTGGGGAAAGTGCTAAGTGGGTGATCAGGAACTGGCTGTGATGTCTGAGATCCAAAGGCCTCCATGAAGGGTGGAAATTGTTCTCAATCCCCTGAAATTTGGCCAGCAGGAGGCCTCCACATTTATTTGAGAACAATCTTTGGATCAGAAAGTGACCCTGTTCTTACAGGAGAGTGGACAGAGCTCTCATTCAGAGATGGCCACCCAGCAGGACCCTACTGGACCTGAGACAGGGTCTCCAGCTCTTCATCCTCAAAACATGTCCTTGGACATAACTCCAACCACAGAAAACATTCAAATGCAGGGTGAGATTCATATTCATAACGTGGCGTAATCGACCCTGTGTTTCAGTACTTACCCTAAGGACTATCTCATCCTAGTAGATTAGAACACTGGCTTGAAGAAATGAGCAGGTCATAGTTCCATAAAGTTTGAATAAACATGACTGAGCAGCTGAGCTGGCCCCTGCTGACCAGCTCACGCCACAGCACACATGAGCTTGTGCCCTGATCAGGTGTAGGAAGATCTGTTAGTTTGAATGGTTTGGGAAATTAGCAAAATCAGCTAGTTTCAATGTTTCCAATTAATTCGTGTCAGCTTTTGAAGGTATTTGATATAGAATGGGAAGAAAAGTGAGGATAGGCAGAGCTGCCCATCCCCAGAAGGGAGGCAAGTGGGAGGACAGGGAGTGAGAGGTCTGCGGGTTGGAGAGGAGGGTGGGGTGCTGTGAAGCGACGTCCTGTGCTCACGGGCAGGACTTTCCTGGGAAAGGGTCTCGTTCCTGGTGCCTCTGGACAGACCCCGTATCATGGGCAGCATCAGGTGGAGCCCAGAGGCCCGGTACTGAGGCCGGGTTGCCAAGGGCCTCCCCATAGACACACCGGCTACAATAGAACTTGGACGGGTTCATTTTATCACTGAGATTTACAGGCTCCTTCCTCTTTGGAAATAGCCCGAGGGTGGCTCCTCCGATGCTTCTGTCCCCTGTCCCCGTCACCTGACTGTGGTGTCCTGTGCTTGTGGTTTGCCAGAAGGCAGCTCATCTAGTGCCGGGGCCGCATGTGTTACTTTCATTGTGACGGAATAAACAAGTTTTCCAGGAAGAAAAACACATTTTAGGATCACTATCAAGTGCTTGGTTCACACACAGAGTCTCGTGCGTGTTTAGTCAGGTTTTCCTGTTTTTGTTGATGGTTTTTGTTTTGTTTTAACATACCTTCTGTATCTAAGGCTTAGAAAGCAAAGTGCCAGCTACAGTACTCTCATAGTACTTCCAAGAGACCCCAAGCAACCCAAACCTGAAGACGTTGTGTGATATAGCTCTTTAAAAATCTTTATTATTGAATGTGTAAGTGGTAATATTTTGAAGGTTTCCAGACTTCTCCCCAGACTGTACAAGTTAGCCTTATTCTGCTATTCTATAAACAGATACCTCTGAAACAATTAAAGAAAAACATTTGGGAGAAGAATAAAAATCATGTACCAGGGTGGAAAATTCCAAATCTGATAGCAGGCACAGACGTGTATTCAAAGGCTCAGAGAATCCCCAGCCAAGACACCAGGGAGCCAACGTGCCTTGGCCATCGGATGTTGGTCCCAGGTGGACTGAATCACCGGGCCCCACACATCGCAAGACACCCCTCCCCCAAAGAGTAATTCATATTTCTGGGAGGCCTCCCCACCTGCCCTGGGCAGATGATGCCCCTTAGAGTCAGATTGGCTCTGTCCAAGAAAAGGAACCAACTGGCATCTGTAGTTTCTTGCTGAGTTGTTTAATCTGTCACTTTTTGCCAAAGCTTCACCACATGAATTCTTTTCTTTTTTTGACAAAAAAGTGAATTTCCTCATCTGTTTATTTACTCTTTACTCAGTGAAATACAGGCCTGGACCCTGCAGCTATTTTCTGTAGTCTTTTTTTTTTTCTTTTGACCCTCAGTTATAGGGAAAAGGCTAACTTTTGCTTTTCTGGATGGCAAGACAGAGACTCAAGGACACTTGTTTCCCTCCAAATTTCTAAGTCCTTATGAGAAAATTTTCTCTAATTATCGAGATTTAGATGCAATTTAGGGACAAAATTCTAGACTGATGAGCCAGCAGCTGAATGAGAGATTTGCTAAGAGAGTATAAGTCACTCTGGGTTGTGTGTGGGACAAATTACTGTATGACTTTGTGATTTTAGAAACGGTATTCTTTTTCTTGCCGAGAGATATTCTTTGTGCACATGATATATCGGGGCGCTCTGGATGAAGTGAGGTGCTGTCCCTGAAGCCTGAGTCCTGCTGTTGTTGAGACTCACGGGGTGGACTGGGCTGAACTGGAGTTGGTAGTGGGGAAGCCTGAGCTGTCTGTCTGGGCAGTTGGAACCTGGATTAATGGTCAGGCCCCGCCTGCTGGATACTGGATGAAGTCGCTGGACACCTCCCCCTTGTGCTTCTCAGATGCAGCTGGTCTGTCCTGCTGTTTATGCCTGCTCTCTGACCGGGCTGTCCGTATTGGTCCCAGAGGATGAATCCTCCAGAACCCCAGATCCAGGAGAGGCCACCTGCTGGGTGTTTATCTGGCCTGGCCCAGCCCGGGTGTGGGCTAAAGGCCCGGTGGGGAGCCAGCGGAAGTCAGGATCCTCTCAGACACTTGGATTTCCTAGAATGTTTCAGTTGGGCTGAGGAATGGTGAGCGGACTCTTGGGGCTGTAAATCTACTCCACCCCTCTGACATTCCTTTTGGAAAAGGCAGCTCTGTCTGGGTCTGTCTCTTCTGCCCTGAGCTCTGCACCTAGGGCAGGACCTCAGAGTTGGAGTTGTGCCCCTGGAGGCTTGGTGGCTCTGGTGGCCACGGGATAGACTCTGCATCAGCAGCACTGCCTTGGTCCTTGTCACAGTGGGAAATACCTCCTATAGTCACCACAGTGTGAAAATGATCAACAACCAAATGAATGCAACCAAAATTCTCGTTTTTACCTGGTTTTACCAGGATGTGTTTTATAGTGTGTGAAATGTATCTCCATGAAGCCATGTAAAATTGTGCTTAGTAAATTCATTCAGTTACTTTCCCCATTGATCAGGTGTTGTCTTCCTTTTGATTTCCTAGCATGGGTTATTCTTACTTGATTTTTTCTTAAATTCAATGCATTATCTGTTATGTAGAAGTTTTACTATATATATAATGAAACTGTAGCCCCAAAAGCCACAAAATCTATCTGTATTTCTTAGGATGCACCAAGTATTATGCTTGTTTTTAAGAAATAATAGATGCAGTTTATTAATAATAACCCTGTGATAAAAGTGACACCAGGAAGCTTTGAATTTTGTGTTCTTGGTTATCCCTGGGCTCAACTAGACACTATGGCTGGATTTTATCACAGGCCACAGTGGGAGTGAGAGGCTGGGGACAGGCTGTCTGTACCCACCCAGCTTTATATCCAGGTAGCATCTCACTTCCCGCAGCGATCACAGCAGGGAAAGGATGCTTGGGGTTCGTGCTGGGATTCTTCCAGGGCACCTTCTAAAGTGTTCACAGACCTCTCAGGCTAGTGACTGTCAAAACTTTGGAGCCAAGGAACCCTCTGCTCAAAACGTGTGGGTGCCCCCTCCCCGCCCCCAGACCCTCCCCTGTCACAGGCTTTAAGCAACATTTAATTATTCCGAGTGGTCATCTCATCTTGAAATTTTCTTTCTTTATGTGTGAAACTCATTTCTGCATCTCTAAATAGTAGTTTAAAGAGCTAAGTGGTTTTATTGAGAATTCTACTTTCATTTGGTCCCCAGAAGTTAGAATTTTGGGTTAACTATACAGGACGGCTCTGTCCACCCTCACTTGATGGACGGATGGAGTCTCTCCCAGTGACGTCCTTGTTTCTCCCAGCAGTGTCCTTGTGTTCTGGACCAGAACCCACTGAAGAACCTGCCCACACTGCCCTTCTGTGCCTCGAAGAGGCTGACATGCCTTGCTCTGACAGGGAGGGCCAGTGCTCTGCCGACCCCCAACTGGTAAAAGAGTCTTTGTCCACAGATGAGAGCAGGCCCTTCCAGAATCTCACCATTGCTCCCTGAACAGCACGGTCAGAGGAGGATGTCGGGTGCACTGGCCTCCCCTAGCTTTTATTTCCTTGGAAACTTCCTGACTGAGCTGTACATTTGCCAGTCAAGAAACTGAAATGAGGGATAGGCTTTGCTAGGGCTAATTTAGTGTTTTGTAAACAGAAATGGGTTCACTAGTTTATAAAAACATGAAGACTTGGTTGGTTGCACTTAGGGGATCAATAGAATTCAAAGACTCAGGGTTTGAATACAGGAGCAGTTTGCTAAATCTTTCTCTTTTTAAATGGTTCCCTGAAATCAATAAACTTCAGCAAATCGAATCATCATGCAAATTCAGACCAGCACTGAAAGCCAAATCACAAGCTTTTGTGGTAAAAATAAGTGAAGCCCAGGTTCCTGCCAACATAGCTGGTCAGGGCAGATGACATTTACAAAGACTGGCGCTTACCATGTTACAAGTGTTGCCAAGATGCCTGATTTACAGTCTTGTTAGAGATGCTCTCTCACATCTTCAAGAAAATGGAATGGAAATTTCCAGTTTGTTCAACGAAAATGTGCCTTCATCTTCTTCCTTATCTTTGTGTACCGGACTACATTAGAAAAAATAAATTTGAAATGTATTCATTTCCCCTGGATTGGCCTTTGGAAGTGACAGTGTGACTCAGCGGCCCTTCTGGTGGAAGGCTCATCTCTGTCAGAGCCATCAGGCTTTTTAGCACATGATTTGAAAATATTTTCTTCCATTCCGTGGGTTGCTATTTCACACTGTTGATGGTGTCATTTGATGCACAGAAGTTTTAAGTTTTGATGTAGTCCAATTCATTTATTTTTACTTTTTTTGGCCTGTGCTTTGGTTTTGTATCTCAGAAGTCACCGTCAAAGCCGACATCCTGGGGCTGTTCCTCTCTGTTTTCTTCTAGGGCCTGGTAGTTCTGGGTCTTGCCATAAGGTCTTTGATTCATTAAGTTTTGTATGTGGTATTAGGTGGGGGGTCCAACTCCAATCTTTTGCTTGTGGGTAGCAAGTTTTCCAGATACATGTTGTTGAAAAGACTGTGCTTTCTGCATCAAGTGGCCTTGCCATCCGTGTAGAAAACCATGTGGCCACATATGCGATGGTTGATTTCTGGACTTTCCATTTCATTTCATGGGTCTGCATGTCTGCTTTATTCCAGTAGTGGTATTAAGGGTTTTCAAAGTAATCCTTTTAAAAAAGTAATTTTTTTTTTTTTTTTTTTTTAAGTGTAGTAGGACTCTAATAGTTGATCCCCCCCATACCTTAACCACCTCCTTTCGTTGACTGGACGTGCTGCACATGTGCGTGTCAGTACAGCCAAGTTCCTCATGTGCCCACCTCCATCAGTTGACCAGTTTGGTACAGCCACTTAGGTGGTCAACTCACAGAGGTCCACTGGGTGCTGTAGTAGGCACCTGTAGACCCAGCTGCTTGGGAGGCTGAAGCAGGCAGATGGCTTCAGGCCAGGAGTTGGGGGCTGGTAATTGTACTGCAGCTGGGCAAAAGAGCAAAATCGTATCCATAAAAAAAGGGGAAAAAAAGGATCGTAGATTACTGAAGGGGCTGTAGACTTCTATCTTTGAATTATGGCTGTGGCTGGTTAAAGCAACAATCGCTCATGTTGCTTCAGATGAACCTCCCATATTGCTGCGATATTTAGCTGCTGTTGATTTAGGCAGCTTGATTCTTTAGTAAAGGAATCATCCTTCATAAAAATAGACATTTTTTCTCTCTAAGGCATAAATAAGGCCACACTGCAAAAAAAGGTCAGTTTTTTGGAATCAAAATATTTTTTTCTTTTCATATTTTACCAATACTACAAAGTAGATGCACAAACCCTTATTTCTTATGTGGAAGTAATACTGGAATGCTGGGACCCTTGGGGACACTCCCCCACCCCTGCACCATCATGTGCTTGGTCTCGTCGCCCTCGGGCTCCCTGACTTCATAGCACCAGGCGGGATTCCCCTCCACACACTCTCTCCCCCACTACCCAGTGGTTACCGAGACTGGAAGTTGCTCCCTGTGTGAAGTGTTCTGGTGTGTTATGATCAAGAGCAGGACTGCAAAGCCAGCCCTACTGGTGAGCTCAGAGGCTGCCCCAGAGCCAAGCTCTGGTGGGAGGAGGATGAGAGGGACCAGGCTGAGGCTACCCAGGGCTTCTGCGCTGCGCTGGGGAGGAGTGTGGGAGGGGACGTGGCCAAATGTGAATCCCCTGAAGTTTATATGGTGTTGGGTCACTAAGGGAGATGAATGGTGAGTTAAAGAATTCAAGCCCTTCAGGGTGCAGACTCTGCCCAGGCGCCACCTGTTTGCATCAGGCAGGTCCCTGCCTCTGCCACAGCCCTTATTTGCTGCTGCTGTTTCTCCTTCAGTGGGTCCGAGGAGCTTTACTGTTCACATTCTCTTCACAGTGCAGAGATGCTGTCCCTCTTGCTTCTCTGGAGGAGAAGGAGATGCAGGTCCTGATTCTGCCTGAACTGTCTCCAGGTGTCCATGTGGGAGGTCTCCAGAAGTGCTGTCGCGCTGCAGGTGACAGAGGCTAAGGACTCTGCGTCCTTGCTGAAAATAGAACAAATCTTAAACTTGTGCCAGGGAGTTCCTGTCATTTCCACTTTGGAAGGGAACAGTTGGGGTGGAAGTGAGTTGATAAAACAGCGGAGAGCACAGTCCATGCCACGTCACTGCTGTAAAGGGAGGCATCTTTCAGCAAGTAAGGCTTCTGGTACCAGTGGTGAGTGTGTGGGGAAGCTGGCCAGGCCTCTCTGCCTGGAGGGAGGGAAAGTTTTGCAAGTGTGCGGGCAGTGAGTGGGGTGCAGGGCCTGGGCCCTCGTCTCTTAGCAGCCGTGTGACATGAGATAGCTCACAGGCCTAACTTCATCTTGGTCCCTTTGCAGTCTAGAACAACTGAGCGTATAGCCCGCTATCCTCACCACATGAGCTCATGTGAGGGTCAATGATGGACAAATCCTTCTGTCCTGTTTGTGCGTGCATTGAGAGAGTGGCTGAGCCCTTCCCTCCAGTAGTAAGCAGTTACCGCGAGTGGGAAGGTTCTGCCCTGGGGGGAGGACAGACAGAGTGTGGCCTTTCCTGGCTCACAGCTGCACATATGTCTCACAGGTGCAAAAGCCAATGTTGTAGGTCCCCTCTGCATGCCCTGGTAAGGGACAAGGATGATGAAGGCTTCACTGCTTTGAGGCCATCCTCTGGCCTGCGGTCTTCTGGGGGCACCTGAATAGCACACTGCCCCTTCCTTGTGAAACCTCCATCTGGGTGTCACTGAAGCCACCAGATTCTGTCCCTGAGCTGATTGACCCATTTCAGCCTCCTTTCCAGGCCAGTCTCCTGCACGTGAGCTTGCTCTGCTGGTTCTGTCTGGCCCCTCTGCCCCTCTGCCCACAAGCTCTCTCTCTTAGTAATGCCACATGTCTGTATCTTTAAATACAATCTGCATTCTGATAATTTATAAATGTATCTTCCTAGCAAAGCCTCCATATGCATATGAAACTATCTCCTTGGTAGCACTACAGCCAAGACCACCAGGCACAGTTGCACAGTCTGCGCACTGTACAAGCCAGGGGGACATCATCCCTGTCATATATGTGGTGAAACATGGTGACTAGCCCAGGGTGAAAATCCAGGAAATGGCAGTTATTGTTGCCACTGTTCAGATTAGAAAACATGGAATTAACGACATCCTCTTAGCCTTTTTAGTAATGTTAAACACTTTGCTATTTGGACACTGAAGTGCATGAAGAGATGTCAACTGTTGGGCTGTGGTTTCATAGTTATTGGGATGTATTACCAATACTGTGCTGTTGATCACATAGAAAACTACTTTTAGTTTTGTGACTAAGGACCCAGATACATTTTAAAGAGAGAAAGGAAAAAAGAGCAGAGATGGTGAGAGAGACTGACTCTGTCTCAGACGAGGCAGCTCTGGAGCAAGTCAACGGCACCTTACGCACCTCTGTCATGCCCTTCCTCATTTGGGAAACCAAGATCCAGCAAAGAGTTTGGAATCCAAGACTGGAGTTCCAGTCCTGGCTCCACTGTGGGGTCATTTCCTGCTGGTTAATATATTGAAGTCTTGTCTCCTCATCTGTTGAGTAAAGGTCAAGGGCCCAGTGATGCCATTTTGGGCTTTTCATCATTTCAGGCTTTTTTCCTCCATTTTAAAAGCAACCTGAAAATCCTTTGTTTCGTTTCTTAGTAAACCACACCCCTCCCTATCTCCTGGGATGTGTCCCTATCTCCCGGAGCGCATCAGAACACCCTCCCCCCCCCAACGCCGTTGAGATTGTCGGGACCCTATCAGCCTTAAATTCTAGTGTCAGCATAAGAGATAACTGACCCAAAGGCTGCACTTTGTTTCCCACACCCCTCACCCCATAACCACTGCATAAAACCCCACGGCGATGAGCACAGCGCTCTCGGCCCCAGTTGTATCTGGGAACGCCGGCAGCCCTGGCTTGAGCCTGAATAAATGCCCTCATGTGATTTGCATCGGTGTCTGGCTCTCTTCGCATGGTAATTGGGGATTTCGAGTCTCGGGTGTAACAAAGGCAGTGCTGTTCCTCTCCAAGGCCAGGCGAGCCCAGTGGCAGTATGTGTGCAGGCAGCAGACCAGCTCCTGGCCTATAGCTGGTGCCTTCCTCTCTGTCCCCTGTGGAAGTAGCATAAATTCACTCATTCATTCTGTATTTCATTCAAAATGTGGAAAGCAGCAACTCCTACACCAGGCACTTGTGGAGATGCTTGGATGAGTGAAATGTCGCTCAGCCCCAGCTCAGCCCCAGCACAGCCCGCTGCTCCCCATTCCTGAGGGGTGTAGCCTCACTCAGGCTCCCACGTGCAAATGGGAGAGCAGTTCCATGGAGTCTGTGGGGACCCTAGGAGAGGAGGGGACAGCGATGGCCTCCCATAGGGACACAGAGATGTGGTCTTGAGAGAAGGTGGCGATGTCACAGTCACAGACCCAGAGGGGCAGAGGGCAGAGACCTGGTCCCCAACTGTGCAGATGGCAGCTGGGAATACAGGAAAGAGTCCAGATAGAGTCAGCACAGATAAGGTGGTAACAATAATGAGGGGAGTATGTTTTTGACTCACAATTTTCATTATATATAGGTGATCTCTCATAGTGAGAAAATGACATCTACATGTATTTGCAAGAGGCAAAGAAATGTGATTTCTATTTTTTATTGGATATTTGCCATATTTACTTTTTGCTATTTTTTTTTAATAACTAATGTTTATTTTTTTACTTTACTATTTTGGGTGATGGGCATATAGTGACACACTTTCAATAGGATTGAAATATTTCATAAATTCAGAGTAAAAAGATGCAAGGAGAATGAATAGCTTTTTTCTTTTTAAAGAAGAATAGTTCAGATCCTTTGTAGAAGTTTGGAAGCTATGAGATCATAAAGAAAAAAGTACAAAACTCCAGTCATACTACTGCCGAGAAATCAGAAACTGGTACAATGTTTTAGCACAGAAAACTCTGCAGCCTTCCATGTCGGGGGTGTTGCGTGTGAATGTGTGTGTATAAAATTGTGATCAGAGTCTATATTTGCATTTTAAGGTATTTTTGTTTGAAAATATATAGAAAATGCTTTCTATAGTTTTTTACATGATATTAAATTAATTAATACATTTCTGATATGTAGATTTATAGTGATTTATTCATCCAAACCCTTATTGTTCATATTTAATTTCTTTCAGATTTACTTTATTACTAAAAATAATATTGAAGATATCAACATTATACATAAATATTTATATGCATTTATGATTTTTTAACACATATATTTTGGGTGTGAAATAGTTGAGCAAAGGGCATCAACACTTTAGGGCTTTTACTAAATAGCACATATCATAGAATTAGGGTTTCTGCATTTATGAAACATTTGGAACTGCTTGGAACAAGTTACTACTTAAAGTTCAGAATCAGCAGATTTGTTTTCCTTGGTTTTTGATCTAATAGTCTACATTTATTACAGACTTTTGTGTGCAATAATACCAATGACTCCAAACCTTTAACCAAAGTTGAGGTAAATTAGAGTGTCTCCGAGCCCCAGTTAAGGCTGGGTGACTCTAGAAGCTGCAGCAGATGTGGCTTCATTTTCATGTGGATCTGCTCTTTTCAGACCTTGGTGTCAATGAGGAACAGATGGGCTCAGATCCTTAAAGAGCAGCTTTCCTGTGGACACTCAGCCCACGCTCCAGGATGAGGATGGGAGCTGCTCAGAAGAGCCAAACCTCAGCACATGTGTGGACTGCGCATTTGAGGTTGCTAACCACAACCTCGTGCCACAGTTGCTGGTCTTGCACATCTCTCTGAGATTCCAGAACTTATTCTTCACCTTTGAATTTATGGAGCATGAAAATGTATACTCTGGGCTTATAATATGGACCTCAGTTATTAAAGAAGTGTTCAAATGGACTTCCAATCATTTCTTTGTTTCTCCTGGGAAGTATGATTATTTGTTTTTTTTGTAACTTCAGTTTTCTACTAAGAGAAAGTACAAGTACAGTGGAAAATTTTAGGCACAGCAGAGAGACCTTTCTCTATTCTGTGGACCTCTCAAGTCCTGAATGGAAATGCTGGTGGGGCAGGACTGGCCACTGAGCCTTGGATATTGAATAAAATACAGTGTCTGGGCTCAAAAGCCCTGGCTTAAAAGAGTGTTTCTGCCATTGATTAGCAATTGAAGATAAAATGTTTGATTTATATTTGTGAGTGTCAGCAAAACTATATATAGGTTTGAAAATGTATTTATAAGTTATATGTATAAGCCATCTCAGTTCCATAGTATAAAGAGAATCAAGAAATTGAAAATGCTTGTAGGTTAGGAAAAAACGGAGCAGAAAGCACTCGGGTCTGCTTCCCACACAGATAATGACTTCCCTGGCAGAGTCTGAAGCTCTGGAGTCAGTTAAGGACTTGCCGTATCTAGGGGAAGGCTTGGGCAATCAAGTCTGGTTAATTTCAGTTGATGTTCACTCTCAGCACAGTAGCAGCTGCCCTCTTCCCCCCAGCCCCAGATGTGCGTGTACAGGAGCAGCTTGCATTCAGTTTGAGAGAGCCACGGTGAACAACACTGAACTGTCTTCCAAATATCAGGGATAGTGCTGAATGCTGATTGTATCTTGTGATCCCAGAGAGGCAGACAGAGAGATGTGGTCCTCGCATCCCTCCTCACTGCGGCGAGCCCCTCTCCCCTGGCTGAAGTGACTTCCACGGGTGCACTTTTTATCCCTACCCTTCTTCTTCTTTTTTTTTTTTTTTTTTTTTTTCCTCTTTTGGGAGCCAGTCAATCATTGGAACATTCCAAAACAACTTCATATATGAGGGGAAACTAGAAAGTGACCAAATGTAGCCAGAGAAAGATCCAGGCTCAGGAAAAGCTTGAAAAGACCTTCGCTGGCACAGAGATAACCTGCAACAATAAAGAAAGTATTTTTAAAAAGTTAATTTAAAAGCCAGCAAGCCCTGGGGAAAAGGAAGATTCAGATTTCCAGAGTTATCACATTATTAGATTCAAGTTTTCAACAAAATAATCACAAGGCATACAAAGAAACAGGAAAATATGCCCTATTCAATGAAAGAAAATAAATCAAAGGGAAAATGTCCTTGAAAAAGACTTGACAGCAGGTTTACTTGTCAGAGACTTTAAAACGATTGTCTTAAAAGTGCTCAGGGAACTAAAAGGAGATGTAAAGAAAGGCAAGAAAGTAATGTATGGACAAGAAAAAATATTGCTAAATACAGAAAACGTACAAAGAAATCAAAAAAATTCTGGAGTTGAAAAGTAAAATAATTAAAATGGAAAATATTACTGGAGAAATTAAAAGGCATGTTTGAGCAGATTGAAGTTACAATCAGCAAACTTAAAGATGGGACAAGGTAAATTATTGTTTTTGAGGAAATTAAAAAAAAATGAAGAAAAGTAGACAGAGACTAACAAACCTGCAAGATTCCATCAAGGAGAACAACATACATGTCACAGAAGTCCCAGGAGGAAAGAGAGGGAAGGCGAGAGTATTTGAGAAAATGACCAAAAACATGAATATAATCATCCAAGAAGGTCTGTGAACTCTAAATAAGGTTAATTCATGGTGATTGACACAGACATGTTACAATCAAACTTTGAAAAGGCGAGAGAGACAGATTCTTGAAAACAGCAAGAGAGGAGCAGATCTCACATATGAGGGTGTACAATAAGGTTATCAGAAGATTTCTCTTCAGAAACTCTGGAATCTCACATACGAGGGTGTACAATAAGGTTATCAGAAGATTTCTCTTCAGAAACTCTGGAATCTCACATACGAGGGTGTACAATAAGGTTATCAGCAGATTTCTTTTCAGAAACTCTGCATAGTATTCCATGGTATACATATACCACAATTTATTAATCCATTCATGGGTCAATGGGCACTTGTACTATACAGCCTTTAAAAAAGGTTAAGCCTTTACCTCTTTTATGTTTACATGGAGAGATCAGGTACATATTCTCCTGAGTAAAATGTCTTAAGAATGGAGGAAAAAGTATCCAATGTATTCAGTACTTCTATGAAACCTACTTATATTTACTCACACTTTCTTATGAAAGATAGAACACAACTATAGCCCAAGATGAAGGAGAGAAATGGAGTGGGAAGGGAGGGGAGGGGAAGGTAAAAGGCGGGACCACACCCATGGAGGATATAACAAGGGTACAAGTCAAATCTGTCAAGTGTAGAACATAGATGTTTTGGCACAATAATCAAGTAAAAGAAGTGAAAGCTATATTGATTGGTTTGATCTACCCATGTCAGATTGTATTAAAAAAAAAATTGACCGATGTTGATAACTGGTGGCATATGAGTCAAAGGTGATAAAAGAAAATCAGCACATTGTACCCCACATATGCATAAATGTATTCATGATCTATGTGTATTTGACTTAATAATAAAAAAAACCAGAAAGGAATACATATACATATTCAAAATGCTAAAAAGAATAAACCCTCATCTAAGAACCCCTTGTACACCAAAACTGTCCTGTCCTTCAAAAGTAAATGACTGTTCAAAACTTAAGACATTCCCAGATACACAAAAGCTGAGGAAGTTCTTTGCTATCAGACCTGCCACACAAGAAATGCTTGAGGGAACCCTGAAAGGTAAAATAAAAGAATACTAGATAGTAAGTCAAAGCTGTATAAAGACATAAAGATCCTGGGCAGTAATTATGGCTCAAGGAGTAGGGCACCAGCCCCATATACTGGAGGTGGTGGGTTCAAACCTGGCCCTGGCAAAAAAAACTGCAAAAAAAAAAAAAAAAAAAAAGAAAAGAAAGAAAAGAAAAAGAAAAAGAAAAAAAGAAGTAAGGATCTCAGTAAACATAAATACATGACAATTATAAAGAAAGTATTCTCATAACAGTGGTTTATAACCCTATATTTGCTTTCTACATAATTTAAAAGAGCAATGCATTTTAAAAAATTACGAGTTTTGTGCACACAAAGTAGAAAGATACGATTTTGTAACATCAACAATTTAAAGGGTTGGATAAATGGCTGTTAAAAGAGCAGAGATTTTGTATATTATTGAAGATAAGTGGCATAAATTTAAGTATAAATCTTCTATCTTTAGGATATTAAATGTAATCTGCATTGTAACCAAAAAGAAAATATCTACAGAATAGATATAAAAGAAAATGAGAAAGGGATTTAAATGTTTTCAATAAAAAAAGTCAACTAAACACAAACTGGTAAAGGAAATGCAAAAAACGAGGGACATGAAAGTTATAAGACATGTGACAAACAGTAAAATGACAGAAGTCCCTTTTTAGCAGACTTTCCTTTACATGTAAATGAATTAATCTCTTGAATCAAAAGATAAATATGGACAGAATGGATAAAATATAATCCAACTAGATGCTGTGTACAAGGGACTAACTTTATATCTTATGGGACTTGTGTCCAATGACAGAAATAGATAAAAAGAAAAGAAGGGAAAAAGATATTCCATTCCATTGATAGCCATAAGAGATATTCCATTCCAATAATAACCATAAGAATATTCCCTTTTATAGTAACCATAAGCAAAAACTTATGAAGTGGAGTAAAAGCAGTGCTAAGGGGAAAATTCACAGCTATTCATTATTACATTAAAAATGAGAAAAATCAAATCAGCAACCAAACTTTACAAGTTGAAGAACTAGAAAGGAAGAACAAACTAAACCCAAAGCTAGCAGAAGAAAATCAATAATAAAGATTAGGGCAGATATAAATGAAATTGAGACTAGACAAATAATAGAGAAAAATCATTTCTATAGAAATATAAAGAATTATAGGAGAGCACTGTGAACATGTTATGCTAACAAATTGGATAACCTAGATAGAATGAACAGGTTCCTAGAAACTCAAAATTTATCAAGACTAAATAATGAAGAAATAGATAATATGGATAGACCTGTAATAAATAACAAAGATTGAATCCGTAATCAATAATCTCTCAACAAAGAAAATCCTGAACCTAATGGTTCAACTCATGAACTCTACCAAACATTTAAAGAATTATTTTCAATCTTCTTGCAAAATTTTAGAGGAGAGAACACTTTCTAACTCATTCTGAGACCAACATTATCCTGGTACCAAAGCCAGAGAAAGGCACTGTAGACCAATATCCCCAACGAACATTAATGCCAAATGTTCAACAAAACGCTAGCAAACTGAATTCAGCACATGTTAAAATGACTATAAAATGTGATCAAATTTGATTTATTCCTGGAATGCAAGGATGGTTCTCATATGAAAATCAATCAAAATAATACACAAAATTAACGAAATGAAGGAAAGCAAGCATGATCATGTCAATAAATGAAGAAAAAGCCTTTGACAATATTTAACACACTTTCATAATAAAAATTTTCAATAAAGTCAGAATAGAAAAAAAATACTCTAACATAATAAAAGCCATCTGAAAAATTAATTGCAAATATTGTAGTCAATGGAGAAAGACTCCTTTTCCTCTATGATCAGCAAGAAGGGGAGGGCGCTTGCTGTCACCATTTCTACTCAACATAGTACTGGGATTTCTAGCCAGAGCAATCAGGCAAGAAAAAGAAATAAACAGCATGTGGATTGAAAAGGAAGAAGTAAAATTATCACTCTTTGTAGGTGATATGATTTTATGTGTAAAAAACCCAAGTTAGTACATATACACACACACAGAAAACCTGTTAGAACTACTCAATGAATTTAGCAAAGTAGCACCATGCAAAGTTAAAATACAAAAATTAGTTGCATCTGTAAATACTAACAATAAATAATACACAAAGGAAATTACAAATACAATTCCATTTGGATTACTATCAATACTATCAAAGAGTAATATATTTA
The DNA here is from genome assembly GCA_963574355.1 of Loris lydekkerianus. Lineage (NCBI taxonomy): Eukaryota > Metazoa > Chordata > Mammalia > Primates > Lorisidae > Loris > Loris lydekkerianus. The sequence continues at coordinate 48,652 of CAUYPK010112459.1, forward strand.
GCAGTAAACTTAACCAAGAAGATGAAAAACACATACAATAAAATGTATGTATGGCCCTGACAGATGAATGGATGAAGAAAATGTGGCAAGTGTGTGAAATGGAATATTACGCAGCCTTGAAAATTCTGACACTTGCTATGGCAGGAACCTCAGCATCATGCTAAGTGATACAAGCCTGCCACAAAGAAACAAATACTGTGCAGTTATATTTACATAAGGTACTTAGAGTTGTGAAAATCCTAAGGACAGAAAGTAGAATCAAGGATAGCAGAGGGGAAGCAGGGAGTTAGTGTTTAATAAGTTCAAAGACTTAGTCTTCCAAGATGAAAATGGTTCTGCAGGTGGATGGTGATGATGGTTGTAAACATTATGAATGTATTCAACACTACTGAGCCGTGCACTTAAAAATGGTTAAGATGGTGAATTTTATGTTATGTGTGTTTTACCACAATAAAAATAATTGGGAAAAAACCATAATAAAATACTACTTTACACTCCCTGGAATTAAACATTCACAGAATGTAACAAATGTTCATGAGTATGTGGAGAAAATGTCATATCCATCTGAGGGAAATGTTAAATTAGGTAACAGCTCTGGAAATGGTTTGGCCATTTCCCAAGTTTAATCAGACAGTTATCTTATGATCCACCAATTCCATTTCTAGGTATATACTCAGAAGAATTGAAAGAAAACGTCCTCACAAAAACATGACAGGAATGTTCATAGCAACATTATTCATCGTAGCTAAAAGGTAGACTCTACCAGAATATTTATCAATCAACATTTATCAAGTGATATTTATTCATATGATGGAATGAAGTATTTATCCACATTATAACCTGAGTCAACCTTAAAAACATCATGCTAAACATTATGCTGAAAGTAGTCACGAAGACCATACATCATGAGTCTCTCTCTAAAAAATCCCAAGAGTGGGCAAATTTGTAGTGACAGAAAGCAGATTAATCATTTGTTAAGGCTGAGGAGGTTGGGGGCGGTAGAGGTGTGACTGCCAATGGTGATGGGTTTGGGACAGAGATGATGAAAGTACTGTAACTTAGTAAAAGTGGAATGTAAATGTCTTACCACAATAACTAAGAAAATGCCAGGAAGGCTAAGTTAACCAGTGGGATGAAAATGTGTCAAACGGTCTACGAAGCTAGTGAATGATGCCCCATGATCATATCAATGTACACAGCTATGATTTAATAAAAAAAAAAAAAATTGGGAAAAACTCTAATGGCAGACAGGGAAATTTAATGTCAAAATTCTCAAAGCAACACATTATCCATCCAGCTGCATTTTTGATTTAATGCTCAGATCACTTTGCTTCTGTCCGTGATCTGCATTTGGAGTTTACAAACAATCCACACATTTCCTCTGGCAATGAACCAGAGAGAAAGGAAAAAGAAAATTTTAGAAAGTGCTGCCTGGGGTCTCACGTCTGAGTGGCAGAGGCTGGAAGCCTGGCTTGGCATCTTCAGGTTACAGAGCTGTTCTCCTTCAGAAGCTTGTAGAGCTGGCTTCCAGGCTCTTTCCTCAAGCCAGTGTTGGTCAAGAACACGTCCAAACCGACGTGACTCACACTGGACCCGCCCCGGGTGTTGGGGAGGCCGATGATGTGAACCCATCTGCCTCGCTGTTTAGTTTGTTCATATTCAATTGTGGTTCTACAGCATTTTGCAAAAAATAATACTCCTAGTTCCAACTCTTTGCTGTCCAAATCCATGTCTTATAACTTTTTATTATAGAGTAAAAGTCCAGAGTAAGGCCTCAGCCTTCACAGAGCTGCCTTTTCCTGGAAGCAGATCAGAAGCAAAGCCATCACCCCATTGCAGGGGCCACTCACAGCCCCTCTGAGCACCAGGAGGCCATTGTTGACCACTCAGTGTAACTGCTCAGTGGTGGCCATTCAGTGTGACCACTCAGCATGATGGCTCAGCGTGACCTCTCAGTGTGACCACTCAGTGTGACTGCTCAGTGGTGGCCGTTCAGTGTGACCACTCAGAGTGACCGCTCAGTGGTGACTGCTCAGTGTGACCACTCAATGTGACTGCTCAGTGGTGGCCGTTCAGTGTGACCACTCAGTGTGACCACTCAGCGTGACCGCTCAGTGTGACCACTCAATGTGACTGCTCAGTGGTGGCTGTTCAGTGTGACCACTCAATGTGACCACTCAGTGGTGACTGCTCAGTGTGACCGCTCAGTGTGATGGCTCAGTGTGATGGCTCAGTGTGACAACTCAGTATGACTGCTCAGCGTGACAGCTCAGCGTGACTGCTCAGCATGACAGCTCAGTGGTGACGGCTCAGTGTGACTGCTCAGTGTGACTGCTCAGTGGTGACCCCTCAGTGTGATCGCTCAGTGTGTCCACTCAATGGTGACCGCTCAATGTGACTGCTCAGTGTGACTGCTCAGTGGTGACCGCTCAGTGGTGGCTGCTTAGGGTAGCCCTGTCTGGGCCATGAGCTGCAGATAGCGGACTGGGCTGTCTCATTTGAGAGTGGGCTGGAAGGTGGCCTGCAGGGGACCTGGTGAGATGAGAGTTTGTAGACTCACACTGCTGGTGTGAGTTCCTGCTTGCCCTCTCCTGGAGTGACTGTGGGGGGCTTGGGGCAGTGGCAGAATGGTCCCTAATGTGGGAATCTGACCTCAATACATCCTGTGCCATATGTTCCTGGTAAGCCGGGGCGCCCTAACCCTCTGCTTCTCCCCTCTGCGGCCCTGGATATTTTGCGGCACCAGCCTCTACTTCTGCCTGCACTGCCCACCTTGGCTGCTTGTACCTCCCCTTGGTCACCTGGGGCTCTGGTCCATCTCTTTTCCACTCAAAGCTGCACTCACCTAGGGGCTCCACTCCTGGTGTCCTGCTCTTGCTCCCCAAACCTCCGCATTCTGCTCTCAGCTGGGAGGAGAGATGGGTGTGCCTGAACCTCACTCAGTAGATGCAAGTGACTGATTCTTGGCTCCTGAATTTTTCAGCCTGATTAGCGATTCACTGGGGCAATAGACAAGTTGCCTGCACCTTGGAATGTAGGAGAAGCTGTGCCCTGGTACGGAAGCCGATCCTACTCAGTGCATTTTAGTGTTCACTGAGCTACCACTGTGACTGCAAATCATACAGGGAAGGGTTAAGTGTAGAGTTAATGTAAAAACTGTCTTCTGCTTAAAAAATATGTGCACCTGGCAAACAGTGTATAGATGTGGTTCTTCTTCTTTTGAATTTTTTTTTGTAATTTCTATGCATATTCAGAGTGTGTCAAAAAGTCTATACACATTTTAAGAAAGGAAAAAACTAAACTGCTTTAAAATTGTAATACCTGAGTGAAGCAGAGTCCTAGGTCCAGACTGACCTGGGAAGCTGGATAGGTTTAAAGAGTGAGGAGCTGAGTGACATACAAGGCTGAACAGACACTGACTTTTTAAAAATTATAATCACAAGTTGATTTGTGCATGTGAAATTTTGGAGGGTACAATCATATGAAGATGTTAGTTTCCAAAGCACTGAAATCCTGGGGTGAGGTCAGAGCAAAATTGGGAAAGGGGCACCTGGGGCCAGGTGACCCTTCGAGAAGGCTCCGGCCACAGGGACATGCAGGCCTGTTTGGTTTCCGACTCCCATGATGAGACAGTCCACAGACGCATGTTTTAAATCAGTATTTGGGGGCCAACTCAGCCCTCAGGTCCTCAGGGACAACTTCCACCATCGTCAGAGATCTGTGCATGTATCTAAAGATCAAACCTGTTATTGTTAATAACAACAAAACATCTGGTGAAAATATAAACTAAAACATTGATTTGATACTCCAGTTAAAATATCTGTGCATGTGAACTGTTGGAATGTTCATAATGTTCTCAGACTTCTGTTTAAGACTGTATTTTATTATTTTCAGAGAGCTGGCCTGTTGGCGTGTAGCACTGAAGTTAGGTGGGAGCCTTGACACAGCAGCTCAATTGTAAACCTGGTGGAGAGTGAGCCGTCTGTTCCATATTTTCTGTCCTTTCTGCTAACTAAACTGAAATACTATTTTTAGCCATTTTCAGGCTACCCACACACTGACTCTGTTCTTCTCTTTGATAAATCTCACTAACTTCGAACATGGCTCCGTCTTACTGGTCTGCATCTGTATTAGTAAAGAATTCTGCATCAGTAAAGAATTTACTCAAATAGGGTAAGTCTCCTATGTTTTTACTTGTGAATAAAAAATTACAGGTGTCTTGGCAGGGAAAATTTCTCATGAAAGCAAAAATGCATCATCTGTCTAAATTAGGAAGCTCCACTGCATATGAAATGAAGTTTCAACTTGCGATTGGCATGAGAATACCTTGGCCTGGGCGCCTTCTCTCAAAGACACAAGGATGCAAGTGAGTGCACACATTGATGCCTAGTGCTTGTTTTTAATTCATGAGACTGTCACCGCCCTTGCCAAAGCTTTCAAATTCACCTTACATTTGAGAGGATAGAATAGAAGACTGATGGGAAGGAAGCCCTTCCACTCCCAGCCTGGATCGGCTCCCACTCAGGGACCAGCTTTCACAACGACTGGCTAAACAGAAGTGATTACTCGCAACTGCACAAAGTCACTCTCACCTGTGTGTGGAAATCGGTGATGCAGTCCAGTGTAGCCAGAAAAATAAGCATTGGCATTGGTTACAAATCTCATAGTCTTTACCGTTGAGATTAAATGAAAGCCGTTATAGCAGAAGCAGCACCCAGGGCGTTTGCAGTCAAAGGTGATGTGATCCCTGTGACATTCTGAGAGACAGCGCCGTCTCACGGGCAGACCGTGGGCAGTGCTGAGTGGTGTCTGTGAGATCTGATGTCTGTCCCAGCACCACGCTGGGCAGTTTGACCAAGACATGGCATTTCCCTGGCTTCCACACTTCCATCTGCTCAGTGAGGACACGTTTCCTGACATCTTGCGCTGTAAGTTCATAGGAAGAAATGAGATTATACAGGAGAGAATTCTTGGTGTTTTGACGTCACCTCATGACTTAGTAAGGTTGACTTTTCTTGAGTTCTTTGAAAATTATAAAGTAGCTTCAAAGGAAGAGTTCCCAAATTTGAATAAAAACTAAATTGTGGGAAAGTTTAGATGTGTCAAAAGTGACATCTTTGAAGGATAACTGATTGAACATTGATCTGTTTTGGAATAGATTTGTCAAAAACCTAATTCCTGTTACTTGCTAACTTACCTTGTGTAATATATTTTGTGGCTTTGCACAGTGATGAGGTCAAATGTTTTGTGAGTGATGACCCAACAGTAGAGTGAGGTGAAAGTTCCTGGGACCAGAGGAAGACTGACTTCAAACCATAAAGGCTGTGATGGCTCTCAGACGGCCACTCACAGCGATAAGACTTGGCCCCATATTAGTACTGCAATTTAAAATTAATTTGATATATTAGGGATATAAAATTCTAGTTAGTTAAAATTAGCTTTGGACAAACAAGTTGACAATGTGGACGCTATTTTATTTTTTACAAAAATATATAAGCACTAGTTTTTCTTTTCCCAGTTAAATGACAGCTTAGAAAAAAATGTGGTCTATCTCAGAATTTATTTGGTCAGATGTGTCTAGTTTTTAACTGTCTTTACTGTTGCTATTTTAATTAATTCCTGACATTCAGTGTTTTTTGATAATAATTTCCAGAGAAGGGGCACTTCTAACAAAACCTGACTCCGTGCAGCGGTCACTTGTCATCAGCGGTGCCACGTGGTGGGCTCAGAGAACCACTCTGATGCCCTTGGAACCATCCTAAAGTTTTGTCTCTGTTTCTATTATAAACCTCATTGTTTTCTTGGTTTGACATTGTTCCAGGCGTATTGGGCTAGATGTTGGCAAGCTTGTTAAATGGTTATACCAGATGTTAGGAAGAGCAGTTTTCCTCTAAGCAGTCTGAGTGGACATTTCTTTACAGAATGGGCAGTACCTGGGGTGACCCGGACCCCAGGTTTCAGCAGACTCACCCACAGCAATGCCAATTAGCAGACCAGTCAGAGGAGTGGCTGGGTCCCCTCCCGTCTCCCCTCTCCTACTGTTCTGAGATGGACACCTCTACAGCATCTTCTGGACTTCAGTTAAAGCCCTTTGCTAGGATTCAGGGGCCCACCAATGGGATTCTGGATGGATGAGCACCCAGAGGACCTTCCCTTATGCATCCTCACTGTGGTGGGTGGCAGGGTCTCTTTGACTCACTCTGCTAAGAATCAAGCCAATGTCCTTTGGTAGGGACCCTAGAACTTGGACCAGATGTACATGGTGGAATGTGGTTTTCCTCACAGTGGTGCTTGCCAATGCTCCCCCAAAGACAGGGGCAAGCCCGGGCTAGAACAGCCTGATCCCAGCACCAAGTGATGGAAAGACAGCAGGAAGTGGCTGAGCAGGATGGGGCAGCTGTGGTCCCAGCCCCCAGGAGGGAGGGGATGTGAGTCTCTGTCGGGATGGGGGTGAGTCTAGCCCCCAGCTCCAGCCTGCAACACCCAGGGTGTGCCACAGGCAGATGCACATATTCTCTCCTGGCCTACAGCTGCATCCTCTCACATGTGCACTCAGGACATAGGCTCCGTTCTCAAAGCAGCAGGGTGCCTGGGACCTCCTCTGAGAATGGAAGCTGGGGGCGAGCCGGGCTCAGCGTGGAGGATGAGCTGGTGTCTCATGCACACTCCACATCAGGCAGGGCTTTCTGCTTCTCTCACCGATTGAGGCATGAGGGATCCAGCATCTGGGGGAGCCTCTCCTCTACCTGGGGGCCTCGTGGGTGGTGCATGTGACCATCCCCAGTGCTGTCCTCTCTGATGCCGAGGGATGCTGCCCCAGGATGCTGGTGTCCACTGGTCTCACACACAGAGCTGGGTTCGCTTTTAGAACTCTGCTATCTTCCTCTGGAAACTTGGATTTGATGTTATATTTGGTGGCAGCCTTTCATTTCTCTGTGAATACGCGTAGTATTCAGTCATGAGGAATGCAGTGGGCTTGTATGGGGGTGGGGACTGGTGTTCCCAATAGCCTGAGACATGCTTGTGAGACTGAGCTGAGAGCAACCCAGGGTGACTCTATGGGAAGAGCTGGGTCCCCTCGACCTGTGCTGCTGACCTGCAGTCTTCCCCTGCTGGCTCCGTGGCCCAGTCTCTGGGCAGCAGCAGGCTCACTTGCCCTCATGGCTCTGGACCACATGCAGATGCCTGGCCCTGCTGGGAGTGTGACCTTGGCTGCCAGGAGGCCCACACCTACTCTCCTACTGTGCGATGCTCCCAAACGGCAACTTAAAAGGCCTCCCAAGACCCTCAAAATCCTGTTTATTCCCTCTGTAAAAATCTCCAAGTTTCTCTTCCTCCTGTAATTAAAACATTTCTTTTTTCTCTCTAACTAAAAGTGTGACTTTCAGATAATTTTTTTTTTGTTCTTTTCTTGGCATTTTGGATCTGTTTAAACTAGTCCTATAGCTATAGAATTGATTTTTATTGGTCTTGTTAAACCTGTTCATTTCTCCAGCATTTTATGGAAAAAATTGGAGTTTAGGAAGCTAGTTTGGAAAGTAATTGCTTTTCTATCCTTGCTTCTAGGTAACATTGTCTCTGAGAGCTGTCTGCAATTACAGAAATGCTTTAAAACCCGTACTGTCTCAAACATCAGCTTCTGTACAGGTGGCCACTGGGAGCTCAGGGTTCTAGCTTGGGGTGCAGCTAGAGCAAAGGGGCCACTGGCTTTCAAACTGAATTTCATTTTAGTTAATTCGATGTAAACAGCTGCACCTTCTCACTAGGGAACACGCAAGACAACGGGGTGTGACCCACAGGTGGTGGCTGAACTGCAGAGAGCCAGCCTTGCGCCTGACCCCAGACCTCAAGTGCCGCCAGGGGACCTTCCAGTGGGGGCGGTTCTTCCTGTCAGCGCCTGGGAGGCAGTGAGGTGTTGGTGATGACCCTGCTGCGGTGCCCATGGCCAGAGCACTCGCACTATCGCTGGGACTGTGGCTGTGCATTTTAGCGGGGTGATGGCTCTGAGTGGTGACGGGCAGCGCCGTGGTCCAGGAGCTGTGTGGAGAGCTCTCCTGGAAGGACCACATGCCTGGTTATCTCCTAATGGAAACAAAGACTGTCAGAAATGTGAAGAATCTGTCTTAACGTGTGACCCAAGGTGAGAGCAGAGGAGTGGATTTCCAGGCCCGACCTGAGCCCGCACAGCCCTGTTGGAGCAAGAACAAGATCAGACCCTGAAGACTGGCTAGGGAGCAGGAAAGGGGGGTGACGGGGGGAGAGGTGTAGCAGATGCTGCCCCTCCCCCACTTGTGTCCAGAGCTCCGTCCAGAGTCAGTGCTGTGCGTGGGGGTGGGGTGGGTGTGCAGCTCTTAGTACTGGTGTCCAGCCCGTTTGGGTCAGGTGCCATGGTCTTGGTGGAGGGCAGGGATATGGGTCCCACCACCTCTCAGACCCTAGAGGATGACCTCCAGGAGCCACATGTCTGTCCCCAGTGTCCCCTGTGAGCTCCTGCTTCTTCACCTGCCCTTTCCATGACAGAGCTGCTGGCTACCAGCCCTCACAGCATTCTGTCCCGGGGCAACCGCGGGCCTTGCCCTTGGCTGGTGGTAGCTTCAGTGTATGGTGATGATTATGGACACCTGGAGCTTCCAGCCCCTCTCCTTTATGGACCTCCCTGCTTGCCCTGGGCACTGGGCGTGCGGCTCCCTCCATAAATGGCAGGCATTACTCCCACGCCCTGTGGGCAGCATGGTTGCCCTGGTGTGTGGAGAGGACTGCCCAGGTGCCTTCCACTCCAGGCACGGTCACGGGGAGAATCCTTGCTGAGACTTTGTGCAAGGTCTTGACAGAAAGCCCTAAGCAGAAGAGACCAGAAACCAGCTGAGGACAAGAAGACGTTTCCTAATTCTAACCCCAAGAATTCTTGCTTTGGAATCCATTCCCGGGAACACTTTTATGCCCCAGAAAAGGAAGGTAAGTGAACACAGGCAGAGCTGTGAAGATGGGCATGACGTGGGACTGGGTGACGGTTAGAGCAGCATGAGGCACCTTGGACACCAGAGATACGGCCCTGGGCACTGCCTGGTCCTCACACGAGCCTCCAGCCCTCACGTGATGTGTTCATTTTGGATGTCAGCACATGTGGGCTTCATGCCTGTCCCACACTCATAGGCGACCAGTTGCTTTTCACCTGAGTGAGAGGAAGGCAAGGTGGCCTCACTGAGCCCTGGACAGTGTCTCCAGCTGGGGTTTGTCCTCTGGTTTCCTATTTTTAATCCTTTGGTTATGCCTCTCAGTGGAAATGATTTCACTGTACAACGCACAGTCTCCACTGAGGTTTGGCTAGGAAACAAATTATCTGGTATCTCCGCTTCTGGATTCAGTTCCCTGCTTTCCAGGTTCCTCTCGGATTCTCCAACATGTATTTTAGTATAATTTGCTCTAAATGCTTTGAAATGAGCAGGGGCCTGGATAAAGAACTGCTGGCTGCGTGCCGTTGAAAATGTCATTTCCTCACAAATGCATTTGCTATTCCAGGGAAAGTAAGGACAAAAGGAAAATGGTAGCTGCGGTCAGTTAGTTTAGCTGCTCTAGACAGTGTCGAAGCTGCTGGGGGACTTACAAACCTATGACAATGTCTATTGTCATAAAGATGGAGCTGCTTTTCAGCACAGAGATTGGCCGGCTGGGGATGAGGGGCCAGCACTGCACACACACATCGGAAGTTTTCTCTCCTCCTCCTCCCCATGGTCACACCAAGTGCCAGCAACATGGTCCCCCTGCACCTAGGGCTGTATGCGTCACCACGTCCTGGGATGGACAAGGGCCCCTGCATGCATGTGCCAGTTACGTGAAAGTCCCTGGGCTGCCCAGAACTCTGCCAAGACAGACTCTGTGGGATGGAACATGAGGAATGTGCAGCTCACCCTGCATGTGAGCACAGAGACCTCCTGCCACCCTGCGTGGTCTGCACTGGGACTATGATCACTTATGGATTCCTCTCATTGCCCTCTTTACCCGTGTCACTGAGTGATTACCATCTGGGTAGAATGGCTGTGTTTGGCAGTAAATGTTGGCATTTATCTTCCCTTTGGTGTGTTTCGGCCTGGAGTCCTGCAGACCGTGCTATGAAGAGGCCACTGCAGGGGCAGCCGTGACAGTTGAACCCTCAGCTCAGGAGGCAGGTTGAGTTTCAGCAGGGAATTCCAAGTGTGTGTTCCTCTGAAAGTTTAATTTTCTTCCATACATGAACAAAATGTTTGTGTTTTTTCGTTGTTTCTATTTTTCATGGGAGTAACATTTTTATATAATCTCGAGTTATCAGTTTTCTCCCTGAAGCCCTTGAGGTGCCCACAGGTACCAGGTCCTGAAGCTGAGCCCTGTGCCAGGGGTCAGAGCCTCGGGGAAGCCAGCGGGAAGTCCCCACTCAGCTCCCTCTGGCCTTCTGTCAGTGGGGAGGTGCCTTTACTGCAGGGGATCATCAGGTTGGAGGGTGATGCCTGCAGTCTTGCTCGGTAACAATCGGGAGGGCAGAACAAGAGGAAGGGGACAGGAGGTGGGAGGGAAGAAAGGGTGATGAAGTTGCCTCCTGTGGACATGGTCAGGTGGAAAGGACGATGGCCATGTGTGGGGACACAGAGCTTCCTGGAGGGCTGCCTGCTGCGCTCCAGGGCCTGGGCTCACTCACACCATCTTCCCACTTTGGTTTTCTCAAACACTTTGTCTTGTTCTGTTGCTGGCCTGGTAGCGCCATGATCACCCCCCCGCTCCCAGGCCTCATAAGCGGAGCTCTTTAGACAACAACTGCTCATCGGGCCCCAAAGCTGACCAGTGCCTGCACTGGGACACCTAGGTTACCTGGACGTATGGAGACCTTTGTGACCCTTGAGTCACCCTTCATGGGCTGGGAATAGGTGGTTGAGTGTCCACTGTAATGCTCTTGCATTATCCCAAGCCTATCAGCTGTTAATATTCCTTGGCACATCCCTGCGTTCTCACTGGGGGTGCCAGTGAGAAACTGGCACTTAATTGTGGCTACACTAATGCAGACCAGGCCCTGGGTCAACCTTCTGCATACACTTTTGAGTGATCAATGGTGTAACGAGACCGCCAGGCAGAGCAGGGGCCCAGGTCCATTTCAGAGTTTCACGGGGTGTTTGTGTGTGCAGATGACACGAGGTCTGTGAGAACGATGGCTAAGGGCTGAGTAAGGAAACTTTGTGCTACCCAAGATTATTCTCACATTGAGGTAACATCACCATGACGACATCCTGTAAATAAAACCAGTGGATGCTGCCCCATGATTGCATTAATGTACACAGCTATGATTTAATAAAAAAAAAAAAAGAAAAGAAAAAGAATTTTAGAATTATAAAGTGCCAACGGGATCTCAAATAGACACAAACCCGGAACAATTAACAACCCAAGAATTTCCCTAAATTGTCTCCACAAATTAAAAAACAAATCTCAGAAATGTCTAATCACTGAGATGTAAGAATGTGGAGGCAGGGAGCAGAAAGGACAGGAAGGGTGCTTTTGGGGAGAGGAGGCGGGAGCTGCAGAGAGAGCCGGCCCACACCTCCTCTCGGGGAGAAAGTGAGGGGGAAAGGGCCAAGGAATTGCAGGAAAAGTTGGCCAAGGGACCAAAGCCCGTAAAGAGTCTATAAAAGCACTTATGAAATGTTTTATGTCCACTAAAACAAACAATAAAGGCTATGTGGCAAATAAAGAGAAAAACAGCAATGGCCTTTGTGTGTTTTTATGGCCGGATCTCCTGCCTGGAAGTGTCAGCTTGCTGGGGTGAGTCCTCCTGGGTGTGAGTGCTCCCCAGGAGGCCTGCCAGAATCCCCAGGTGAGGTGAGTTCCTGGTGTGAGTGCTTCCCAGGAGGCCTTCCTGGCTCCCCAGGTGAAGGAGTCTCCTGGGTATGAGTGCTCCCCAGGGGGTCTGCCCGGCTCCCCAGGTGAGGTGAGTTCCTGGGTGTGAATGCTCCCCAGGAGGCCTTCCCAGCTCCCCAGGTGAAGGAGTCTCCTGGGTGTGATTGCTCCCCAGGGGGTCTGTCTGGTTCCCCAGGTGAGGGAAGTCTCCTGGGTGTGAGTGCTCCCCAGGAGGCCTGCCTGGCTCCCCAGGTAAAGGGAGTCTCCTGGGTGTGAGTGCTCCCCAGGAGGCCTGCCTGGCTCCCCAGGTGAAGGGGTCTCCT
>CAUYPK010112460.1:0-22594 GCA_963574355.1 Loris lydekkerianus
TCTTGGCATGGTAGCTGGGAAAATGCCAGGAAGGCTATGTTAACTATTGTGATGAAAATGTGTCAAATGGTCTGTGAAGCTAGTGTATGATGCCCCATGATCATATCAATGTACGCAGCTATGATTTAATAAAAAAAAAAATAAAAAAATAAAAATAAAAATGTAAAAAAAAGGCAAAAGACATAAATAGAGGTTTTTCAAAAGAAGATAGACAAATGGCTAAAAGAACAAAGAAAAAGTCCTCAACACTAATCATCAGGGAAATGCAAATTAAAACCACATGGAGATACCACCTTACTCCTAAAAGAAGGGCCATTATCAAAAACTCCAAAAAACAAAACAAAACAAAACAAAACAAAAAAACACTAGATACTGGTGTGGCCACAGATAAATAGGAAGGTTTACATACTGTTCATGGGACTGTAAATTAGTCCAACCTCTACAGAAAAGAATACGGAAACTTCCTTAAAGAAATAAATGTGGACTTACTATTTGGCCCAGCAATCTCACTATTAGGTATCTACCCAAAGAATAAGAAGTTATTTTGCCAAAAAGACACATGCACTTGGATGCTCAGAGGAAGCTGGCTTTGGGTTTGGAGTTGGAGGCTTTGGGTAGCTGTGGCCAGAGTGGAGGTGTGCGTTCGGGGCACGATGTGGGTAAGGGTTGTCTGCTCACCAGACTTTGAGCTCCTTGAAAGAGAGAACTGTCATCTTTGTATTCCAAGTTGTTTTTTGAAAACATAAATATAGTTGATAAATCTAAGAAAAAAGGACAAAAAATAAAGTCATAAATAGATAAGGAAACATCACAATTTCTACTACAGAAAAAAAAAAAGATTATGAGGCCATGGTGAATAATGATGTACCAACAAATCTGATCACCTAAAAGAAATGGATAAATTCCCTGATACATACAACTTGTTACAATTGAACTATGAAGAAATAGAAAATATGAACAGGTTAATAATGAGTGGCACAATTGAAGTAGTAATAAAAAGTTTCCTATCACATAAAAGCCCACAATCATATTAATTCACTGCTGAATTCTATCAAAAATTTAATAAACTAATACAAATTCTTCTCAAACTCTTCCAAAAAGATGAAAAGGGGGGAGTATTTCCAAATTCATTTTACAACACCAATATCCTCTTGATACTAAATCCAGACAAGGAAAAACAGGAAAAGAAAACTGAAGAGCAATATGCCTTTGAAACATGAATGGAAAAGATCCTAACAAAAATACTAGCAAACAAAATTCAACAACACATTAAAAAGATCATTCACCATGATCAAGTAGGATTTATCTTGGAGAGGCAAGGATGTTTAGACAAATACAAGTCAGTAAAAATTATATATAATGTTAACAGAATCAATGAGGAAAGCTATATAATTATGTAAATAGAGTCAGAGAAAACATCTGACAAATTTACACATTCCCCTATATAACAACTCAATAAATTAAGTATACAAAGAATATGCTGCAACATAATAAAGGTCATATATGATAAAACCAGAGATAACATTATATTTAATAAAACAAATGTTAAGAGCTTTTCTTCTAAGATCCAGAACAATACAACACAGTATTCAAAGTCTTAGAAATAGCCTGAAGTGAATTGACATTGTTATGGCTTTTTCTTTTTTTTTTAATTTAATAATTTTTATTACTACTTTAATTATATTACTCATTATTCACCTGTTCAGATTTTCTTTCTCTTCATAATTCCATTGTGGTAGGGTGTATGTAATAACAAATTTATCCATTTCTTTTAGGTGATCTAATTTGCTGGCATATAATTATTCATTATAGTCTCATGACAAAATACTCAATCATTACTATTCATCAGCAGAATGCAAATGAAAACCAAAATGAGGTATCTCACCTCCCCCCTTGTTAGAATGCACCAATCATGAAAAAGACAAAACGAAAACAAGAAATGGTGATGAGGATGCAGAGAAAGGGCAATTTTTATATACTCCTTGCAGGAATGAAAATTAATATAGGCATTATAGAAAGCAAGTATGGAGACTCCTCAAAAATTTGAAGAAAGAACTACAATAGGATCCAGCAATTTTTCTAATGGGTAGTTCACCAAAGGAAGAGAAATCAGTATGTTGAAGGGCAATCTCCACTCCCATAATCAGTATGTTGAAGGGCTATCTCCACTCCCATATTCTCTTTGCATTATTCACAATACACAAGAGATGGAATCTAAGTGTCCAACGATGAATAGATAGATTAAAAATGGGTATAAAATACTGATGAAAGAAATCATAGATGAGGCAAACAAACAGACAAGCATTCCGTGCCCAAAGATTGGTAGAATCAACATTGTAAAAGTGTCCATAGTGACCAAATTAATTTAAATATGCAACACAATTTCCATCAAAATACCAGACTCAGTTTTCACAAATCTAGAAAAAATAATTCTACACTTCATATGGAACCAAAAAAAGAGCTGGAATAATCAAAGCAATTTTAAGAAAAAAGAATAAATCTGGAGGTATCACATTACCTGACATCAAATTATACTACAAAGCTATAGTAACTAAAACAGCATGGAACTGGTATAAATGTAGAGACACAGACCAATGGAACAGAATAGAGAATTCAGAAATAAAACCATATAGCTATTACCCATTGCTTTTTGACAAACAAGAAAAAAATACTGGGAAAGGATGCCCTATTCAATAAATAGTGTAGGAAAATTGAACAGCCACATGCAGAAAAATAAAAAATAAAACAGGATCCCTATCTCTCATCATACATGTATACAAAGTTAACTCAAGTTGAATTAAAGTCCTAAATGTAAGACCTGGAACCATAAAAATTTTGGAAGAAACAATACAAAGAACTCTTCTAGACATTAGCTTAGGAAAATAATTCATGACTAGACCCCAAAGGCAAATACAGCAACAACAAAATAAATAAATAGACTATTAAATTTAAAAATTACTTCACAATCAAAGAAATAAGAGAGTAAACAGACAACCTATAGACTGGGAGGAAATATTCACAAACTATACATCTCATAAGGGACTAATCTCCAGAGTGTACAATAATTCAACAAAGAATTCAAACAAATCAACAGGAAAAGAAAAAATAACTCCATTAAAAAGTAAGTGAAAGACATGAACAGAAGTTTTCTCAAAAGTAAACATAGATCTTTGAAATACAGCCCTGATTTTTGATTGGGTTGAATTGACTCTGTAAATTACTTTGGGCAGTATGAAAATTTTAACAATGTTGCTTCTGCCAATCCACAAACATTACATATTTTTCCTTCTGTTAGTGTCATTTTTTTACTTCTTTCCTCAGCATTCTGTAATTGTAGAGATCTTTTACCTCATTGGGGAGGTATATTTCTAGGTATTTTATTTTCTTTATAACTATTGTGAATGATATTGAGCCTTTGATTTGATTCTTCACTTGACTTTTCTTGGTGTATACAAATGCTATTAATTTGTGTTCATTGATTTTGAAACCTGAGTCTTTGCTGAATTTATCAATTTCAGGAGTCTCTTGGTGGGTTCCCTGGGTTTGCTAGATATGAGATCATATCAATAGCAAAAAGGAATAGCTTACCCACCTCTTTCACAATTCGGATATCATTCATTTCTTTCCTTGGTCTAGCTAGGACTTATAGCACTATGGTGAACAGAAGAGGTGACAGTGGGCACCCTTTTCAGGTTCCCACAGCTACATTTCTTAGTGGGAAAGCTTTCAACTTTTCCCCACTCCATATAATGCTGACTGTGTTTGTCATATTTAGCTTTTATAATTTTGAGATATGTTCCTCCTATGCCTAGTTTGCTGACAATTTTTATCATGAAAGTGTACTGGATTTTATGAAGCTATTGAGATGATATGGTCTTTGTTTTTTGCTTCTGTTTATGTGATGAATCACATTTATTGATTTATGTATGTTAAATAATTCTGACATTACTAGGATGAAGCCTAATTGATCCTGGTAGATTATTGTGTTGTTTTCTTATGTCAGATTCAGTTTGTTCATTTTATTGAGGATTTTTACACCTATATTCATAAGTAATTTTGGTCTATAGTTTGCTTTTCTTGTTTGTTTTTTTCTTTGTTAAGTCCTCTCCTAGCTTTTGTATCAAGGTAATACAGATTTTGTAGAATGAATTGGGAAAGATTCCCTCCTTATTGATGTTGTGAAATAAGTTCTTCACATTCAATGTAATCCACATCAGTATAGCAATGTTGTGTCTTACAGATCTAGAACATGATAATTCTATTCTTTGTTTTGAAACAGAAAGGGGTCAGAATATCAAAAACAGTCTTAAATGGAATGGAACTATCAAATTACCAGACTTCAACCTATACTACAAGGTTATAGCAGCAAAAAGAGCATGGTATTAACACAAAAATAGAAGCATTGAACAATGGAACAGAACAGAGAATACAAATCTAAAATCATCCTTACAGCCAACTGACCTTTGAAAAAGCAGACAACATACACTGGGGAAAAGAAGCCCTATTCAAAAACTGGTGCTGGGAAACTAGTCACATGCAGAATGAAACAGAATTTATATCTCTCACCACTCAGAAAATTTAGTTCAAGATTGATAAAAGATTTCAGTATAAGGCTAAAAAATCATGAGAATTCTAGAAGAAAATGTGCAAAAAATTCTTCAAGATATTAAGATTAATAATTTATGATTAAGACCCCATTAAGACCCCAAAGGCAACTACAGCAACAAACATAAAGAAAGGAAACTTGGTTAGATTGAGAGACTTCTGAGCAGCTAAGAAAATAAAAGAGCAAATAGACAACTTACCGAATAGAACAACATATTTGCAAACTATATATATATATATATATATATATATATATATGTCTGATAAATATATATATATTTATATAAATATATATATTTATTTATTTATCAGATAAAGTGCTAATCTCCAGAATTTGCAAAAACTCAAGCTAATCAGCAAGGAAAAAAATCAAAAAACCCTAGCCCCCCATTAAAAAGTGGGTAAAATCATAAACAGAAGCTGTTCAAAAGCAGATAGACAGATGGTGAAAAAAACAAGAAAACATCCTCAATGTCACTAAACATGAGGGCAATGCAAATTAACAACACAATGAGATAACACCATATCCTTGTCAGAATCACTTCCCTTAAAAAGTTCAAAGAGGGGCCAGACTCATGCCTATAATCCTAGCTCTCTGAAAGGCTGACATAGGATGATTGTCTGAGCTTAGGAGTTTGAGAGCAGACTGAGCAAAACAAGACTCCATCTCTACTAAAAATAGATAAAAATAGCTGGGCATTGTGGCATGCTCCTGTAGTCCCAGCTACTCAGGAGGTTTAGGCAAGGGAATCACTTGAGCTCAAGAGTTTGATGTTGCTGTGAACTATGGTAACGGGGCACTCTACTCAGGGTAACAAAGAACAAAGTGAGACTCTGTCTCAAAAAAAAAAAAAAAAAAAAGAGTCCAAAAGAATAGATGCTAACGTGAATGCAGGAAGAAAGAAACACTTCTATACTGTTGGTGGGAATTCCAATTAGTCCAGTTATCCACAGTTTTCTATGGAAATTCCTTAAACTTTCAATAGGGCTGGACATATGATTTTCTTAAGGCTAAATTTTTCACTCATGCTAAATACTGTCCCAGGCTCTAATGGGGAAAGCCTTCCTGAGGAATCTCATCCAGCATGTAGATGCTCACAATAAGATTCAGGAGGAATCACATATGTGGAAAATAAGAGAACTAGAGAAACATACGGAAGATGATTACCATGGGAAATGGTGATAAGGGAAACATTACCCAGCAGTTCAAGCCAGGTGCATAGTGATGGTTTTCATGAAGAAAGTCAAAGAGATTACTGAGGTCAAAGAATGACATGTCTGGGCCACTGGAAGATGATACCCATATGTCTGGCATATGAAGCTAATATGCTGGACATATCAGCTATCTTGCTCACTACTGTCTGTAACTCTTTATAACCACTGTGACCCCAAGCCAACTGGTACAACATAGAGGTATATGACACACCTACTGGGCAAGCTAAATGAAATGAAATGACAAAAACATCTAGAAAAAAAGTCAAAATATATCTGTAACAATTATAAAAATTATGTATTAAAGTTTATTAAAAGATACCAGCAGTTATAGTTAATATAATATTTTAATGTAAATATGTAATTTAGAGATGACAAACTTAAAAAATAACCAAGAAAAGGATAATGTAAAGGGAAAAAAAGCAAACATGATGTTATATTTAGCAGAATACAAAACAGAATAATGAAATAGAAGTGCATTGGAGCCAGAGTTGGATGGAGATGTTAGACATTGTTGTGAGAAGTACTCCAGAAAGTGTAAGCAGCACTTACACTTATAAACAAATATAGTGTTGAAGTGGTCCCATAAGGGGAAGAAACCCAACTGAAAGAGGAGGCCTAGGCCCCATATTGTGGAGTTATTTACCCATATCTAAAATGCCAGAAACTTCTGGGAATATACATCAAAAGTCAGAACTCAAAAGCAATCTAACATTATAGAGTTAATGTAAAGTTTGTTGACCAGTGTGATGAAAATGTGTCAACCGGTCTGTGAAACTAGTATATGATGCACCATGATCATATCAATGTACACAGCTATGATTTGATAAAAAATAAATAAATAAATAAAGTTTGTCAAACAATTTCTTTGCCTGCTAAAAACTGTGGTTGCTAACTTTCAGATAAAGTACCAACACTCAGCAGAAGACCCACGGTCTTTGGGGAAAAAAGGGTCCTCTTTAGTTTTTAAAACAGCAACCGTTGTTCTTTCTCAATTGGCACTGCTCTATCTGGCTAGACTTCCTAGAACTAATGCCTGCTTCCACTTCTGTAAACCTGAACATACTTTGACACCTCCAATAAGGGAAATACAGTAATTCCTTAGTCTGTCTACTTGTGAGTCCAATAAAAGGACAGGGACAGAGCTGATCTGGGAGCTTGGCCATTTTGGATTCTAGTCTGCTGTAGCTCCGCTGGCTGAAATAAAACCCCTTCTTCTTCTATCATCAGTGTCTGGGTGACTCCCTATCCACTTTTTCTCCCACAAGGCCTAGATTTCTACTACACAATATTCCTGGGAGCCAGAACGCATGATAGAAAAAACTCAAATATGTTTGGAGATACAGACTTGGGCACATCTGGATGACTTATTCAGGACAATAGCCACTTCTACTGTACAGGATTAAGTGGAAATATCTCCTATAAAGCAGCACAGCATGAACTATAAGATTACAAAAAAAAAAATCTGGCAACATTTCAGTAAGGAGCCTACTGATTAAAGCAAATGAAAACCTACCCTCTATGCTAAGAACAGCCCATTATAAAATACAACTTAAATCCATTCCTAAGAGCAAACATCATGAAATGTAAGGTCCACAAAATCTGGAGTACTTAGTAAATGTAGAATGTAAATGTCTTGGCACAACAACTAAAAAAACGCCAGGAAGGCTATGTAGACCGGTGTGATGAAAATGTGTCAAACGGTTTATGACACTAGTGTATGATGCCCCATGATCATATCGATGTGCACAGCTATGATTTAATAAAAAAAAAAAAAAATCTGCAGTATGTGTAATAAAGCATTGTAATTCTTCACAAAAGTGCATAAAAGAAGCTGAATGGCAGTCTCCATACAGCCTCATGTACATTCTATTAAAAATAATCACCAAGCTTAAAACAACCCCAGTAGGGCTTTTATTGACCTTTGTTTATTTTGTTGTTTGTTTTATGATGATTCTGTTGTTTTTGCTTCTTAATACTGAGAAGGATGGGGGAAATAACTTAAAATGCAAGTGCGTCCTTGCCTTTCCACAAAAATTTGGGAGCAGGACAATAATGTTCTTGCGCTCATAGGATTTAAAAGTCACAGAATGGGAAAGCGTGATGGCTCATGCCTGTAATATTAGCACTCTGGGAGGCAGAGATGGGAGGTTCACTTGGGATGAGGAGTTTGAAACCAGCCTGAGGCCCTGTCTCTACTAAAAATAGAGAAACTAGCCAGGACTAGTGGCCAGTTCTTATAGTCCCAGCTACTTGGGAGGCTGAGGCAGGAGGATTGCTTAAGCCCAAGAATTTGAGGTTGCTGAGAGCTATGATGATGGCACGACACTCTACCCAGGGCCACAAGAGTGAGACTGTCTCAATAAAAAAATAAATGAGGTCAGGTACAGTGGCTCACGCCTTTAATCCTAGCACTCGGGAAAGCTGAGGTGGGTGGATGGCTTGAGCTCAGGAATTCCAGACCAGCCTGAGCAAGAGTAAGATCCTGTCTCTAAAAATAGTTGAGCATTGTGGTGGGAGCCTGTAGTCCCAGCTACTGGGAAGGCTGAGACAAGAGGATCTCTGGAGCCCAAGAGTTTAAGGTTGCTATGATGCCATGGCACTCTACCCAGGGCAACGGTGAGGCCCTGTCTCAAAAACTAACTAACTAAATAAATGGAATAAAAAGAATTCAGGAGCAAGTCAAGGGCCTAATGTGAAAGTTAAGTTTTATTTAGGAGTTGTAGAAAATCTACTCATAGACTGAGCAGAGACTAGTTCTCCCTGTGGAGTCCAGCTCCCCACGGGTTAGAGTGGTTAGCACCTCTACTTAAGCAATGGGTTAATTATAGGCTAAACACTGGGAGGAATATTCATGTTATTTCTTGGAAAGAATTGTTTCCTGGAGTTAGGGTGACACCCTCCTTTTGACTAACTATGGTCAAAGTGACTGTGTAGTGATGATAGGTACGTGAGGGAAGTGGGAGGTTTCCTTAGAAACTTGTATGGTGATGCAGGCATAATGAAGACACAAGGTCAAAAATCAGTCAGTTCCACCACTGTTTTGCTGTTAACCAGTTGGAACTTGTTCTTTCTCCCATCCTGTTTTGATCAGGGTGTTTCAAGAATTCCTGACTCAGTTAAGCAACGCCTCCCACTGCTCCAACTTATAACCGGCAGTATCCCACTTGGAGCAAAAAACAGTTTCTTCTCTTCAGTAAGGCATCTTGAGTGAGCCCCAAAGGTTTGTTTGTTTGTTTGTTTTGTTTTGTTTCTCTGCAGTTTTTGGCCAGGGCCGGGTTTGAACCCACCACCTCTGGTGTATGGGGCCGGCACCCTACTCACTGAGCCACAGGCACCACCTGCAAAGAAAGTTTCTAAACCTTGACAAAAGCTTTCTTCCCAGAAATTTCATCTGCACTTTTCTTCTTATACACACTTCAGTCTGTTTCCAAAGTGCATTTTATTCCATCCAATACTTGTATTGATTATGCATGGAACCCTCTGTCCGAACACTCATGGAAATTGAACTATGACACAAATGTACCCCAAACAAATGGAAGTCAATGTGCTGATGGCCAATCGAGTACATGCCTGTTCTCAGTGATAAGAGAATCTTACCACTGCTCCCTCACTATATTGGCAGTATCTGGCTTTCAGTGAAATGTAATTTCTTCTTCTCTTAGGCTTCTGACACTGAGCCTTAAATGAGCTTTTCAGACCTCCACCAAAGCTTTCTTCCCAGAGGTTGCACCTGCACTTTACTATTAAAAGAGACTTTAGTCAGTTTCCAAACTATTTTCTACTCCAGTCAACACTTGTATTGATCACACATGTAACTCTCCCTTGGAAGACTACAGGCAAGGGAACGTTGGCCTAAATGTGCCCCAAAGAAAGGTAAGCCAACATGCCAAGGGCCATTCAGCTATTTTGTTGTTCTCAGTGAGAAGAGTTTTACCGCTGCTCCAGCATTGAACAGTCAGTCTCTGCTTTCAGTGAAATACAGTTTCTTCTTCTGTTCAGTTAGGGTTCTGAAAGCTAGTCGCTAATCAAGTTTTTAAATCTCCACAAAAGCTATATTTGTAGAGGTTGCATCTGTACTTTACACTTTAAAAACACTTCAGTCTGTTTCCAAAGTGCTATCCATTCCAGCCAATATATGTATTGATCACACATGTAATTCTCTCTCTGAACACTTACGGCAAGAGAATGTTGACACAAATGTTCACCAAACAAATGTATAAGCCAATGTCTCTAAGGCCCTCTAAGTATGTGCCTATTCTCAGTGAGAGGAGAAGTTTGCCACTGCTCCAGCTTATAACTGGCAGTATTCTTCTTGGGGGGATACTATCTATTCCATCCAATACATGTATTGATCACACATATAACTCTCTGTCTCAATGTTATGTAGAATAAAATGCTGCTATGAGACAAATAAAGCCTCCATGCTAACAGAATAAAGCCAGAAAGAACCAAGATGACTTTCTCCATGCTTCCACTGTCCGAATGTCCTCATATGGACCTCATTGGTGGAAACCAAATCACAGGTGAAATCTCAGATATGCTGAATTTATATACATAGATTTAAGCTTTACAAACTTAACATTGAAAAGCACATTTGAATGTGGTATAAACTATGACAAGCATGCCAATCGCAATAGTCATTGCAAATGTATTCATTATTGCAATATAAATTTAGGGTTTTCACTTAACTTATTTTTTCTCTTTTAGTATTTTGTGTCAATTTCATGTCCATATATGTATGCCATAAATATGTTTGGTTTGTTTGCCATCTTATTTTTGTTAATATTCCTTGTTTAAAACTTCCTTGCTCTTCTTCTATCTCACTCTCTGTTCTTAATTATGGGTTTGTGAGTTCAGGGGTTTGAGAACTCTTGGCTTTTTTAGATGTTTGGAATATTCTTCTAGTAAAAGCAGAATTAATAGTGTACTTCAGTGTTTCTACATCAGTTATTGACTATCATTTAAGGGGAAGGAATAGTTAATTTTCACATTCTACTTCCCTCCTCACACTGTATCCAATTTATTTTTAGTTATATTATTCATATTTTAGAAAACCTTTAAGAATACCATAGTGCACAGGCAGTTTAATGATATATTCATAATTATGTCTCTGTTAACTGGATTATCAGCTTAATACCTGAATGGTTTGTTTTGCCAAGGAAGATATTGTGTGAAGTTACAAAGGAATAGGAAGACTTCCCAGTAGGAGTTGTCCTTACTCATACTTTCCACATTCATCAAACCAAACCTTGGATTTTTTTTTATATTATTACTCACATTGTAGTGTTTTGAGGCATTCCTGTTTTTTTAGTCATGCCTTCATTTGTTGGTGGTATATAATCATATTTGGGCTACTATTAAATGATTCTAAGTCTCATCATGAACTTTCTAAAAATAATTTCTCCATCACTTTGTAGGGATAAGGTTTGTCTTCATCCAGTTTTATTAAGAAAAATTTATGGGTGTTCTATTTCTAAAGCATTCTGTATTTGAAATTCCTTGTCTTCCTCAAAACTGGAAGAATGGATTTGCTGTTTTAAAAACAATCCACACAAATGTTAGTAAATACTGTATTTTGCCTCTTCATTGGTGACTTAATATTTTTGCTCAGATTTTCAAGAAATTATCAACTTATTCTCATAGTCCCATATTTTTAGGAGATATCTTGATAAATACAAATGCTCCAGTATATCACATTTTAAAATGATACACCTGAGTATATTTTCATTCTGTTCATTTAGTTTAGTTTTAAACACAGTAATTATATCTTGTCATTTTTTTCTTTTCCATTTGCTTTTTAACCTTCAATTTTTATGTTTTATTTTCCTTCACGAAGAAAAGCCTCTTTTTCAACTCTTTAACCATTTTAGCTGATATATTTTTTATTTGTTTTTAGCATTATCTTTTTTATTTTATTTTTATTCTCCATTTAATACCCAAGTTTTCTGGCTCAATGTTGATTTCTGTTTTTGTTTTCATATAGTCACTGGATGATTTATATTGTTGTTTAACTATTCTATGTTTGTACAATTATATGCACTAGTTTGAATCAGGGTCAGTCTTAACAGAACTCTGGTTATTTAGACAAAAATATACATATTAATATACTTATTACATATTATTTAAGGACATCACTGTCATGATATGATAAAGATAGAAAAGATAAAGGAGAGAAGTGTTTTTCCTCAACAGATTGGTTAATATTTGGTCATCATTGCAAGTATAAAGGTATTCCTCTTTGCCACGGTTGTAGCAGAGGTCTTGGGAAATACAGGAAGAAAAATTCTCATTGTGTTTTAGTGAACTTCTTCTTTCAAAGAAGTACACATTGTTAAATTTTTATTTCAAGGAAAATGATTTTTTATAATGTTGCAACATTTTATTGTATTTTAGCCTCCTTTCTTGTTCTATTCTTTATTGTTACTTTTGATATATGATGTTGCTTAATGTGAAATATTTTATGCTTTTAATAAATGTCTATTTCTTCTTATTAATGTGTTTTCTTCAAAAATTAGTTTTAAAATGTGTTTAATCTTTTAGATCTTTTACATATTACACAGATTTCCTTCAACAACAACTAATTGTTTACCAGTTCTGTACATACTCATGCTATCCATCATTGCATGCCTAACATAAAACATGATTTTTTTTAATCCTCTATTTTATGATTATGAATCAAAACCTCATTTCAAAAAATAATTTTCTCTTTTGTGGACATTGCTTAGAATTGTTCAACCTCTCCTTACAGTTCTTGGTTATATAATGGCCCCTATAATTTATTTCAGACTTATAAAGTATATTGTCTGAAATATTTATTTCCTTTGTCCTCACTGTGTTTGCGGTAACTAACACAGGGATGGGTAGAAAACTGGCACTTAATCAACATTTGTGGAGTGAATATCGCAACCAGTGACTACCAAAATGTTTAGCATATTAACATTAATAAACAAATTTCATAATTATTTTAATGTAGGATCAATTTAAGATAATCAGTTGGAAACAGTTAAAGTGATAGGTCATTTCATTTACTCCAAATAAAAAGCATTTTTGTCATTCTCTAGGCTTTTGCAACATTTTGGGATTGGCAGCTAATTGCCTATAAAAGACGAAAGTCTCTGGGGACATCATAAGATGCTCGTCTCCTCTGTGCTCCTTATGCTTTTCCTCAAAGGAAAATAAAATGTGGTTGCACCTTCTCCCCGTCTCCCAGTGTCCACACATCACTCTGTATTTAACTAGAGAGTCACGCAGCATAGGGCGTCCTGAGATAAGCCCTGCAGAAAAGGAAAGTCTTCAGGTAGCTACCAGGGAGTCTCCTGTTTGCCCAGCAGAGCCTCTGATCTGCTTCCTAACCAGGTAAGTCACTTACATTCTGTTAGGAAGGCTAGAAAATGAATATGCACAATATCAAACAAGCATGAACCCACAAGTTTTGACATGTCCCTGCAGCTGAAGAGGACTCATGCCAAAGTTCTATGGAACTTCATCAAACAGGATGTGTTTTAAGATGCACAGGATATCACTGTGCTTCATTCATCCTCAAGGATCCTGTACTACAAATTTATCACAGAATTTCCATGTTGAAACATACATAACATACACACACACAAACTCAACTATTTTTATGACTCTTTTGTATCAGAAATGTTACCACATACTATTTCAATTTATATACATCCATGAATTTTACAAATATTTCATATTGAAAGGCACACAGAGCTGATGGAATTTTTTAGGAAAACATTTTTTTTTTTAATAAACCATCAAGTTTAACTATGTTTGTACAATTAAATGCGCTACTTCGAATCAGGGTCAGTCTTGACAGAACTCTGGCCTATTTAGACAAAAATATACATATTAATATGCTTATTAAATATTATTTAAGAACATGTCATGATCTGATAAAGATGGAAGAGATAAAGGAGAGAAGGGTTTCCCCTCAACAGATTGGTTAATTTTTGGCCATAGCTGCAAGTGTAAAAGGTGTTTACTCTTTGCCATGATTGTAGCAGAGGTCTTGGAAAACACAGGCAGCAAAATTCTCATTGTGTTTTAGTGAACTGAGAAAGAATCCTCAGTAAATGTTCGGAAAATATACTAACAAATTAGTAATATAATTTACATCATGTTTCACCTTAAAAAATATTATTGGTTAAAGGATTAGACATAGAAAATTAAACTAAAACAACAAGACAAATGTAAATGATTTCCTAAACTAAGAATAAAGGTAATAAATAAAACTCCATGTAAAAAAGTGAATTATTATTTTAAAAAAGAAATCTGTGAGAAGTAAAAGTTGTAAATCATATTAAAATATTTGTATTGGGAAATTGATATGGGTCACATAACAAATCAAAGACTAAAGGTCAGTAATATACAACAAATCTCTTACATAGTAATCAGAAGACAACAGACATATCAACTTAACAATTGTCACATTTCAGTGAAGAAGAATTTGAATGTGACCTGAAAATACAAAATAACACCTTACTAATAAAATGTGAATTTTAGGGTCTCACTCTTACTTGCTGAGTGACAGGAAGGAAAAATGGATGATGACCAGTGGTGGTGTGAGTAAAGTATGTTATGTTACATCCTTGATGAGAAGCAACTTCAACATATGAGTCAGAAAAAGGTACTTTTTTAAAAATAGAAAATGTAAAATAGAATCAAGGTGCTCTTTATACATATTTTTTTCAGAATTATTTTATATTTGCAACATTTCAAAGATGGTTACCTTAAAATGAGAGAAAAATTATTACATAAATTCTGTTAAGGCAAAATATAATGAAGCTTTCAATTATATTGAAAAGAATGATATTCTATAAGTATTAAAAGACCTGAAAATATACACATAAGTATAATATTTACTGAAATATAAAGATACATGCAGCATCATTCTATTCTATACTGGTACCTTTTATGTAATACTATATGTCTCTATCTAGTTCTATATATTATTTTTTGAAAATAAGAAACAAAATTTTTACAATAAATATATTTGATGATGGGGATTAGAGATGCCTTTGTTTCTCCTACTAATTTTCTCGCATGTATTTTGTCTGCAGTGTTCATAAATTATAATGTGAAAAAAATCATTTAATAACATAATACAAGTGTAATTTTAATTAAAACAACATGCAATATCATTGGATTTGAACTTGTTTTTTCTTTACATAAGGAAAAACTGAACCCATGATATTATTTTAAAAACATAAGCTAGATGGACAACTCAAACATTCTTGTCCAAATGCCGCAGTCATGTGCACTACTGATCCTGAGCCAGGGAAGGTAAGTTCAGGGAACTAAGAGGACTGCAGAAGTGAAGCAGCCTGATGGGCAGAGTGGACATTATGTGGCTGATTCAGAGTGCTCTGTACAGAGAATAAACATGAGATCAATGTGTAAGCCCAAAGATGAGAACATAAGATAGAGTATCTAAACACGAGATCAGTTGAGAAACCTGGCAGTGAACACTAGTTCAGATAAAGAGCCTGATATCCAGTCAGTTGCTTTCCCTTTTTCCCTCAGCCACACTGGTCTTCTTAGAGCTAACAGACGTCCTCAGTGCAAGACTTTTTGCTCTTTCAAATTTTCCCTTCCTCAAATGATCCTTTATTCTTGCATCCTCTATTTTTAGCCTCAATTATAATACTCAGATGCATTTGCATTAATAGCACTTAGTAGCTGAAATACTTCAATCCTTGTGATTAACTTACTTGCTGTTCTCCCTCACATACAGGGCTATGTGCGCTATTAAAACAGGGATTTCACCTCTTTTGCTCACAGTACATTCCGCACCATAGCATAGAGTCAGTGCATGGAAGGTACTGAATAAATACCTACAAATTTGCTATTGAATAAAAGCAGTCCCTCAGTTTCTTATGTTGTTTTCCCACTTTCAGAATCTAATGTCCACAATCTATAACTCAGATTCTTTTCACCTAACATTATTCTTTATATCTCATGCTTGTTATAGTCTTGATTTCTTTTCAATATTCTACAATATCTGGAAGACAGAGAATTAATTTTCAAAAAAGTGTTCCCCATATACAATGCCCTGGGTTAGCATTATTTAGCTAATGTACCTGTGTCATCTTTTCTACCTATTCGTGATACAAAACAATCATGAGTTTCATAATTTTTGTCATTTTGATTAATTTCTAGTTTTTTGGTTGTTTTTTTTTTTTGAGACAGTCTCATTTTGTCACCCTTGATAGAGTGCCGTGACATTTTAACTCACAGCAACCTCAAACTCCTGGGCTTAAGAAATTCTCTTGCCTTAGCCTCCCAAGTAGCTGAGACTGCAGGTGCCCACCACAACACCCAGATATTTTAGAAATGGGGTCTCACTCTGGCTCAGGCTAGTCTTGTACCTGAGAGCTCAGCCAATCCATCGCCTCGGCCTTGCAAGTGCTGGGATTACAGGTGTGAGCCACTGTACCCGGCCCTTCATTTCTAGTGTTTGAGATTTTTCGTTGAAATTTATTTATTATGTCTCTTGATTATTGAGAATATTTCTGGGGCAAGAATTATAGAGCATTATTGTGCTTTCTATTCTATTATCTTTAATAGAGTTTGGAGTTCTGTGCTGAAAAACCAGTAGGGACTATTAGCTGTTGTCCTTTTTAATCTGGATTTCTTTCCTCTGAGGTGGGAGTTATACTTCTCAGATAAGACTACTAACATAAGATTGTTAAATTATTTATTTTAATTTCAACAAATTTACTTAAAATGAATACACCAAATAACCAAATTAGGTTTGCATCATTTAGAAGCTGGTGTGTCTCCTATACCAATATACTTTCTCAGACACTTAGAAACTAGTATTATGTTAAGGGTCACATTTTTTAGATAGCACATAATTGGCTGGTAAGAGAAGAACCTTATTCTTGGGATAGTCTCCATTTCATGTGTTCCTATTAATATCAACAAATAATGCAAAGTGATATTCTGGTAAATTTGGATACTCTGTATTTGAAGGAAAATCTTTGTGTTCAACATTTAATTCTAGGATTTTAGGGAGCTACTATATGCATGGCTGAATGGCCAGTCTGAAAGAAAGATGCACATTGATCTAATGTGATTGTATGAGAACAACTATGGAGATACTGTAATCACAGACTTTGGAGTTGAATCCCAAGTTAAGCATCTTACAAATAGACATATTTGTTGAAAACCATGGAACTCTAGAAGGAAGACTGAATCCCAAGACTGCTTAGAAAAATAATAATGTTTGCTTTCTCTAAATAAATTGCAGCAGAGGCTTTATGCAAATCTACTCACAAAGTCTTTATTACCATTACATGCAAACACCAGTAATGAAAGCAATAGAAATGACCAACAAGAGTTTCCCACTAGGCTTCATCCTTCTTGGTTTCTCTCAATGGCCCCAGCTAGAAATGATTCTCTTCTGGATCATAATCATCTTTTATGCCATGATCATACTCAGCAACTCCACCATCATCTTGCTCTCTTGCACAGACCCTCGTCTCTACACCCCCATGTACTTCTTTCTTAGCAATCTTTCCATCTTGGAGCTCTGCTTCACTACAGCCACTGTGCCCCAGATGCTGTCAAACCTGTGGGGGCAAGACAAGAGCATCAGCTACACAGGCTGTGTCATCCAAGTCTTCATTTTCATCTGTGTTGGTGCCACAGAATGCATTTTGCTGGTGGTGATGGCCTTTGACCGCTATGTTGCTGTGTGCCAGCCCCTGCGCTACACCATCATCATGAACCCTCCACTCTGTTGGAAGGTGGCACTTGTGTCCTGGACATCTGGCTTGATGGAGTCTCTGATCCAATCTTCTGTCACATTCCAACTGCCCTTCTGCTCTCACCACGTGCTGGATGATTTTCTGTGTGAGATTCCTTCCCTCATACGACTGGCCTGTGTAGACACCTCGTCCAATGAATGGCAAGTCACCCTCTCTGCTGTCATTTTTACCATGCTGCCTGTGGGCTTGATCCTGACTTCTTATGGCTTCATAGCTCAAGCTGTGGGGAAAATGAAGTCAGAGGAGGGGAAGCAAAGAGCCATTGCCACTTGCTCCTCCCACCTCCTTGTTGTTTTTATGTTTTATGGAACAGGGGCAGTGGTGTACACAGACCCTAAGAAAAGCGTTGCTTCTCAACATGGGAAGTTCTTCACTTTCTTCTACACTGTGGTCACACCATTGTTGAACCCTCTCATCTATACCCTGAGGAACAAAGATGTAAAGGATGCTTTGAAAAGATTGCCGAAGAAAGGGGTCAATATATGGAAAAATTAGATAATCAGTCATTTGAACAAGAAAGAAAGTTGTAAATTATAGCATGCACTCATACACCAGTAAAGAGTCTTAGAAACACGAATAAAAATGGTAAGTTTAGGGTGGTGCCTGAGGCTCAGTGAGCAGGGTGCCGGCCCCATATACTGAGGGTGGCAAGTTCAAGCCAGCCCGGGCCAAACTGGAACAGAAACAACAAAAAAATAAAATAAAATAAAAAATAAAAAGCTTTAAAAATGGTAAGTTTAGTACAAAGATGACTTACTCCTTATTCCCATGATTTTAAATGTCATTTGTTTTACATATCATTTGTTAAAAAATCAAAATGCACCCTTCTCTCCACATCCATGTCAGCATCTGCAACTTTGGGAGTTTGTCATGTGGGAAAGACAGAGACATTACATCTTTTGTATTTACCTGGAAGGATTTGGAGAACATTGTCCAAAGTAAAGTATCATAAGAAAAGCAAGCATCCAATGTACTCAATACTAATATGAAAACAGTAGATGAACAGCTACATGCCCACATGAGAGAAAAACATAATTAATGTCAAGTACGGGGAGAGGGAGGAGGAAGTGAATTTTGTGAGCTCTCACCTGGCAGGTACAATGTAGGGATATATGGCACAGCCCTGGGGTGAAGGACTCGACTAGAACTTGGACTTTACCTAACAAATGCAAGTAATGCAACCTGTTTGTATCCATATATTAATCTTAAATCTAAAAAAATAAAAATGTAAACTTAACATCGGTTGCTAGCAAATAATAAGAGTTACACACGTATTTGGCAAGTGAAGAATACCAGTTGCATGGTTAACTTTTGAAGAATACAAATTCTTATTTTTTTAAGCAACATAACCTCCATGAGATAAACACTCTAGAATTAGCAAACAGGTAACTCACAAATAACATACTATTTTGGTTTTAAAATTAAAAAAGTGGATAAGACTATTATAGATTCTCTTAGACAGCCTGAAGGTAGGGAAATTTCTCTATAGTTTTCCTATTTGCTTATTATATGTTCAGACTTTCTTTTTTAATTTGTCTATGAGAATCGCACCTGATAGCTGCATGTTGCTTTTGTGCTATCTTATTCTTGTTGTTTTGTGCTATCTTATTCTTTTCTTGGAAAATTTCAGAAGATGAGCTTACAACAGTGAGGACTTTTTGAGATATTAGAATTTATAAGGGGTATGGCACTCTCCTTCCCTGAGACAGATGTCAAAATTTAATCAAAATTTAACTTAATCTCCCTGTGATTACACATATGATAATATTTATACAAAAATGTTTTCCTACATACATACAAAGTACATTTTAAATTTAATACAGAAATATATCTATTTTAAAAACTGAACGCCTCTTGGGTTCTCTGTCTTATTTTCTTTGTAGCAATATTGTAGAATCACAACTCTGCCTAAATCCAAGCAATCTGTTTTTTCAAAGGAGTTAGATACAATTTAGCACAATAAATTGAGTTGGAAATGTCTACTGTGTTTTTCTAAACCAATTCTAGACCCGCGTTCTGTTACAAATGCCAAAGATATCACAAAGTTACAAAGAACTGAAAAATAGCTCCATTCTCTAATTTATTGTGGAGTCACTGGGTTGGTTGTCAGTGATCGTTACTGACAGTTGGTTAAGGCAGAGTTCTGGAAGTGACTGTGAAGACAAAACACATGGAAAGCACAGGGCTTAGTGCCAGAGGCTAAAATTAATGCTGTTTAAATTATTAATTAATTAATTAATTAATTATTACTTAATTAAATTAATCTAAAGGATCCTTGAAAAATTTAAAAGGCAATATTGATCAGGATATATGAGAAGAAGATAAGGTAATAAGGGAAGATTTTCAGTGTTTTCATAAACCTCAAGAATTTTTTGGTTGCACAGACACGGTTCAGTGTGTGTCATCATGACATTGCTCACTGGAGGAGCTGTTCTGATTTGTGAGCTTTGATTCCAAAACTTCTTTCCCTAATTTCAAATACAGTACCATGACAGAAGACAAAGCTCAAGATCTAAGCCCTGGCAACTAAATATTTCCTTCCAGAAGATTACGCACATAATTTCTTCTTTTATTTCCTGAGTCAAAGAAAGGGTCTTCTTTTATTTCCTGAGTCAAAGAAAGGGTCCTATGTGGGCAGCGTTTTGAAATTTCTCTCACATATCTCCAACATTAGAACACACCTGATCATTGGTGAATGTAGAGAAATGCTTTTCACATGAAGAAAAGATAAGGGAGGGACTCAGATAAAGGCATTGCCTTGTAATGGAAGGGAAAGTGTTATGATTTCTTCATAAAACTGAGGGAGTTTCTTTTTCATAGTAGTTCTATGATAAAAGAATTTTGTTGAAGCCTAAGAAAAATTCAAAGAAAGAATGGGAGGAGAGTCTGCTTAATGAACTATCCCCTGACCCATAGAAATGGCATTTGTGTGCTTATTGTTTCTCGTTAGCTCATCTGTTTATTATTTTCACACTCTTTTTATTCTCCAACTGAAATGTGTATTTAATTGTTTTAAATATTTGTATTATTTATCTCAGTTTATCCACTCTCAATTTTTTTTATTTTAAAATATTAAGGCAGTACAAAAGTTTTTGGTTGCATAGATCACTTTTGTAATGATTGTGTCACTGCTGTAAGTGCGTCCATCTCCCAAGTAGTATTTACAGTACTTTTTAGCCAGGTTTTTTCCCCTCCCTTCCTCCACCTTCCCCTTGTTTGATTTTGGAACTGAGTTTTACTTCCCTCTGTGCACATGTGTACTCATCAGTTAGTTCCAATTTAATAGTGAGGACATGTGGTGTCTGTTTTCCCATTCTTGGGACACTTCACTTAAAAGAATAGTATATATATGCTGCATTTTATTAATCCACTCATGAACTAATGGGCACTTGGGATGATTACACAACTTTGCCATGGTGAATTGTGTTGTAATAAATATTTAAGTGCAGGTGTCTTTTTGATAAAAAGACTTCTTTTCCTTTGACTAGATGACCAGTTGTGGGATTGCTGGCTTGAATGGTAGTTTTACATTTAATTTCTTGAGAAATTTCCATAGGGCATATACTAATGTGCTGTCCTACCAGCAGAGCATAAGAAATATTCCTTTCTCTCTTCAGCCACACCAGTATCTATTGTTTTTGGATTCTTGAATAAAAAACATTCCAACTACAGTCACATGATATCTAATTGTGGTTTTAATTTGCGTTTCCATGACAGTTACTGACACTGAACATTTTTTTTTTTTTTGTATGTTTTTTGATCATTCATCTACCTTCTTTTGAAAATCTTCTGTTCATGTCTTTTGCCCACTGTTTAATGGTTTTTATTTGTTTGTTTGTTTGCTTGCTTGAGTTCTTTGCAGATTCTGGATATTAGCCCTTTACTGGATGTATAATTTGTGGATATTTTCTCCTACTCTGAGGTTGGCTATTTGCTGTCTTGATTATTCCTTTAGCTGTACAGAAGTTTTTAAATTTAATCAAATTCCATTTATTTAATTTTAGAATATTTTCTCTTCAATAATTAGTCATTCTTTGTCAGTGGACTAGCTATGTTAATTGATACTTTTCAACTACACCCTATCATTGTTCACACACTGAATCAATATTGTGAAGTACAAGAAGCAGATTCAGGCTCAGAGTTGTCCGATAAATGGAGTTTTGATTATTATCACTTTTTAGACATACACATAGTTTGCAAAATGCATGAAGTAGCCTTGTGAAAATTGACATTGACTTTTCCTTCATTAAAGACTCAAATTAGTAGAAAATAGCTCTGACTAGAAAATTATTTTAAAAAGGAGCCTTTCCTGCCTTTACTCAGATTGGGTATAAAGGTAGCCTGAATAAAGGTAGGAAAGCATAAAGATAGAAAGAACAAAGGTAGGCAACCCAACAAGAATAGAATATATTTTTCTTTCAGGTACTCATAAAAAAAAAATATAATAGATCTTATATTGGGCAATAAAAAATACAATAAATTTTTTACACAAAGTTTTTTGTCTGACAATAATAGAACAAATTAAAAATCAATTACACAAAAATTAAATTTTTAAGTAAAATCTCAAATGACTTGGAAATTAATCAATGTACTTTTTAATAGTTCACAGGTCCAAGAAAGTACCTCAACCTTAAATGGCAAGTTAACAAAACTACAAATACTGGTTCTTAGACTCAGCTAAATTATTATTCCAAAATAAGATCAATTTTTAAAAAGGTAATTTAAAATATTTTTCTTAGACTTGAGTGTTTACCACTGACTGAAGATATTATTATGTTTAAAGCCTAAATATGCAGTGTCTAAGAGATTGAGAGAGAGGACAACAAAAATAAAGTTTCAGAAATTAGAAACAAAATGGATAACTAACTGAAAGATTTTCCTCTTAGAACTGGAACCAGACAAGGTTGTCCTCTGTCACCTTTACTATTCAACATAGTGCTGGAAGTTCTAGCCAATACAATTAGGCAAGACAAGGAAATAAAGGGCATCCAAAT